>JBAMIB010396558.1:0-10357 GCA_037177415.1 Kaempferia rotunda | reverse complement strand
TTATTTTGATTCCGATTCCCGTTTATCACCGTCTACCAAGCATTAATAATGGGAATGAAATAAATTTCATTCCCATTCCCCTCCCCTAAACCCGCCTACCAAGCACCCCCTAAATATAATAATTGAATTCAATTTACGATGGAATTCAATTCAATTCTATTACTTTCCAAATAAGGTGTTAGGTGTGCATGGAGATTTTAGAGCAATTTCCCCTTAAAAAAAATTGTCAAATTCGAACACATATTGAAAAAGATTACCTAAATCAGCTCCTGTTTCGGGTTTTCTTCCCCGGGAGGAACCCTACTGGTCTATTTACTTGAGAGAGTGAAAAATAAAATTAAGAAAAAATTTTACAATGAAAAAGTTGTTATCGTTTACTTCGTGAAAATTTTTAGAGGGAAGAGAGAGACAACCCTAGTTTTGGAGCTAAAATCACCACCTCAAAAATGCACGGAAAGCTGGAAAAAAAGGACAACTGCAGTGCCAGAAAAACTCCGCCAGGGTCGTCGCCACCGTCTAATGGTCGCTCTAAGAGTGTTCATCTGTCAGTTGGCATAAAGGTGAGGGCGGAGGAGTCTATTTATTTATTTATCTATCTTGCTCAAGCTTCGTTCTCCGCCTCTCAAAGATGTCTGGGCCTCGCTGCTTCCGCCGGCGTATTTAGATGTGAAAGAAAACTTGCTTTTTTTTCCTTGCCGGCCGAGTGAAAGAGGAGGAGGCGACGCGTCATGGCTGTTAACCTCTCCTCTCCTCAAATACTTCATCGTCCGTTAACTTCCGCTTCTCCTCAAAGACTTCATCGCCCGTTCGTCAAGCACCAGCCCTGCCGGCCCTTTGCGCCGTCCGTACGCTGCTCCGCTTCGAGATCCGGCGGCGGAGACGAGGACCAGGCGGTGAAGGGGGGAGACCGTCTGTTGGAGGAGAAGCGGAGTGCGGAGGTCGCCGCTCGCGTCGACTACGCGGCCCAACAACCCGGGTACTTCTCCTTCTCCGCTTCCCCCTTTGCCCAAGTTATTTCTTTTCCGCACTGGTATTGAATTTGGATCTCTGTTTTCAAGAAAAGTTGGGTGCTTGCGTTGAGAAATGGGCTTTCTAAGCTGGGGCCTCCGGGGGAGTTCCTTGAAGGCTTGTTGTCAAGATGGGCAACCGGAGGCAGTGAAGGACGACGCCTTGAGATCCCTCAAGTGAAACAGTCAATCAATGCCATCACCGGTCAATCCTTCTTCATCCCTCTCTACCACCTCTTCCTCACATATGGGGGCATTTACCGCCTCACCTTTGGTCCCAAGGTAACAGCTTAGATAGATATCAGTTCCGATCTGTATGTTCAATATAGATAGCAATTTTGCATACTTTAGCACTAAAGTTTCATTTGCCACCAGTCCTTTCTGATTGTTTCCGATCCACAAATCGCCAAGCATATATTAAAGGACAATGCTAAGGCTTATTCCAAGGTACCTTCATGCTTCAATCATTCTTCATTTTGTTTAGAATATCAGTCAAGCATCAGAGTTGCGGTGTGTGCAGGGTATACTGGCTGAAATTTTGGAGTTTGTGATGGGAACGGGTTTGATCCCAGCTGATGGTGAGATCTGGCGTGTCAGGAGACGCGCAATTGTGCCAGCTTTGCATCAGAAGGTGATACATCATAGTTATATTTCCGTATGGTTGTGTTTGGAACTCATTAAGATCTTTGTAATTCACAGTATGTTGTTGCCATGATCAAACTCTTCGGAGAAGCTTCGTATAGGCTATGCAAGAAGTTGGAAGTTGCAGCCTCGGAGGGGGAGGATGTGGAGATGGAGTCACTCTTTTCACGGTTGACACTCGATGTAATTGGAAAGGCAATTTTCAATTATGAGTTTGATTCCTTAACACATGATAATGGGATTGTTGAGGTGATTAGTTATTTGCACAATGTACCATTTGAGCATTTTAATTTTATTTTACTTCATGTGGTTATGGATTGTATGGATCGCATCACATGCTTCTTTATGGATTGTCAGGCGGTTTATATTGTTCTTCGGGAAGCAGAGTTGCGAAGTACTTCTCCGATTCCTACTTGGGAGATTCCAATTTGGAAAGACATATCTCCAAGGCAGAAGAAGGTCTCACAGGCTCTCAAGTTGATAAATAGCACACTTGATGATCTCATTGCTATCTGCAAGGTAAATTAGCTAAAACTTAAATGCTCATTTGTATTTACATTTCTTTTCTTTTATTAGAAAATATATCTCGATATACTGAAAGATCAGCAGTTTTCTATCCAATATCAGAAATTCTATTTCCTTGTTATCATAATCACTGTGATTCTTACCACATGAGTGTTGGCAACATCTTGCATTATTTACTGATAAAGTTTGCTATTATATGAAGTTTTAGACCTTTCATATTTTCAGAAAATGGTAGAGCAAGAGGAATTGCAGTTCCATGAAGAATACATGAATGAACAAGATCCTAGCATTCTGCACTTCCTACTTGCTTCTGGCGATGATGTATGCTCGCAATAATCCGGTCTTGTAATTACACTTGCCTCATGATGATTTTCATTCATCTAATTTTGTTTACTATCTTTTTAGGTATCTAGCAAGCAGCTAAGGGATGATCTCATGACAATGCTTATAGCTGGTCATGAGACATCTGCTGCAGTACTAACATGGACATTTTATCTTCTTTCTAAGGTATATATCGAAATTCCAAAGGACCTGTGCTTATCTCTATTTTACATCCATCGATCGACACACACTATTTAAGACATTTTGCTCCTTATTCAACTTATCAAATGATCGACCCATTTTTTTAATATCCATCAAATTCACCATAAATTCATGCTTACAATTTTTTTGATAAGTAACTTTATGATCTACCCATTCTTGGATACATCTAAATATGCTTGCACATTATATGGCATAATCACTCCGTTCTAGTTGGTTAAGCTAATGAATTGGTGATTTTGGAGAAAATTTGATCCTGATATTTTGGTTTTCCAAACTCTACAATTTCTGAACCTAGTTAGTTTGGCTGTTGTTTGTGTATTTCTTCCTTGTCCTACGGGCCAAGAATTCTTGGCGCATTCTTTTCGTTTTTGTTTAATTTTCTAAGGTCATTGGTGTGTTACAAAGGTGCCTCAAAGTGAATATGTACTGTAAATCGAGGTTGTAGCAACTTCAAAGTGTATACATTGGCGTCTTTTAGATAGTATTGATAATTGAGTGTGCAAAAATTTGAGCCGTTGAGCGAGGCTTAAATTGTCTTCATTATAACAATCCCCTTTGCAAAAATACAAGTACATGTGTTTATTGACAGGAAACAGGTGTTTTGCTTAATTCTTGGTAGGGGATACTACGTTCATGTAGAAATATTGCAATTTATGATCTACTCTTGTGATTTGATTTCAATATAGCTTATAAAAAATATTTCATACAACTGAGATGTTCATATTTGTCCACAGTCACCAGAGGTAGTGGCCAAGCTCCAAGATGAGGTAAAGTAATTAAGGTTGGAAGAAAAGGTTTGTCTTTATTTTGATGAAAAACATATGATTCTCCTTTTTTGGTCATTAGGCTGATTCTGTTTTAGGGGATCGATTTCCAACAATTGAGGATTTGAAGAGGCTGAAGTATACTACTCGAGTGATTAATGAAGTAAGATCTTGTCATTCACTATGATGACTAGAAGTGAGATTTGCATTCTAGTTGTTTAAGTATGAAATGCTATAAAACATAGCATCCAACATTTGTTGCAGTCATTGCGACTTTATCCGCAACCACCTGTCTTAATTCGTCGTTCTCTTGAAGATGATATGCTCGGCAAGTTCCCCATAAAAAGGTAAGGGTATGAAACCGAATTAGATATGGACTTGTTTCTGCTCCAGAAAATGGAATTATAATACAACGTTGATGATTTTTCTTGATAAAATAATAGGGGTGAAGATATTTTTATTTCTGTGTGGAATCTCCATCGAAGTCCTAAGCATTGGGTTGATGCTGAGAAATTCAATCCAGAGAGATGGCCGTTGAACGATCCAAACCCAAATGAGAGCAATCAAAACTTCAGGTTCTCAACTTCAGTTACATATGTTTCTTGTCTGTCTCTAAACTGTCCTGCAGTGTTCATTCGTTTTATGCAAGTAATTTCTGAATAAATAAATTGAAATCTGTTCTTTTGTGCTGAGTGACAGAGTCGAGTGCATACTGCCCCTTGTTAGCTTTATGACTTTTTTTATATTTTACTATTCATATTCTTAGATTTAGGATAATAACCATGATACTTCTATCTTCTGCAGTGCTAAGTTGTAGCCCTTTCTAGTTGGCGCGGATAAACTAAGACAACCGAATTAGCAATTTTTGTTTAGCAAACTTCGATATGAGATAGAACTATTATACAACTTTACGCATTGTTCAACCAGCATCGAATAGCTACTCCTGAATCATGATCATCTTATTGCTGACCTTCATTGTAGCTCAAAATTGAGTATAGGACAGACTTAGCTAATAACAATTCGTTAGTTTCTCACTTTCAGCTTGTGTGTATCAGCAATCAAAACAACAATCTCAATAAACTGCTTAGCAATTCCGTAATCCCAATGCTCTGTCTATCCACTGATGAGGAATTGAGGATATCTATTCATTACATCAGTTACATATATAAGGAGCCAATGGTTGTTAATCATAATAGATAATGAAGGTATCAATATTTTGTTTCTATCTGCTTTGTTACCCATATCGATATACCTTTTTCAGTTACTTGCCATTTGGTGGTGGACCGAGGAAATGTATCGGAGACATGTTTGCTACATTCGAGGTAATGTCTTCCTAGTATCACATTTTTAGTAAAGGTCTGTTTTATTTATCCTGCCAATCAATCTTGTGGAAAAAAGAGAAAAAAAGATTATTGCCGGTTCATGTTAAATTTCTAAATATTCTTTTCTCGCATGTTGTCTCCTCATGGATTTCACTTGTGGAGTTCACAACATCTCCGAGATATGTCTGTGATAGTGAAAACCACAGCTCGATTAACACATGAGCGCCTCTATTTGTTACTATGCCCATTTGTCATGTCTTCTACCTTCGACCGTGAAACACTCTACATTGCTCGTTGACACATGTGCTCCACCACATTTCCCTAGTGTGTGATCTTCTCTTGCAAGCGGTCTTCTAGAAACTTTCCAAGCTTCGATCATTGGTTATCTCACGACATGGGAGTGCACGCGTGGGACATTCTAATGAATCCTTTGGCCTTTTCCCCTCTAAAGAGAGAAGCTCTTGCTACACTAGCTCTAGAGCAGAGGTTCTGTATTAAAAAAATATATATATTAAAGTGACGTATTGATCTCCTTATGTCGCCTATTTTGTTGGACTACATCTTTGTTTTACTTGGTAAATCTTCCAAATCTTTCTTAAAAGGGTAGTCAAATGCACAAAGCTCTCGCCACTCGCTCAAGTTCAAAAAAATGTTGGATTCCTCAATTTCCTCATAGATGGCTCTTTGATAAATAGCATTGATAAGTTGAACATGAAGAACTATACCTAATGAGCTAAAGTAGCTAGAGTCTAGTTTTATAGGTCAAGGTTATCTACAATACGTTACCACCTACCTACCGAGATTCTGAGTCCACTAGAGCTTCGCAGGAGAGATGTGATACTCGACTGTTTATCTTCCTATGGCAGTTCATCAATCCTAGACTCGTGATCATATTTCGTTGCTTCTCTTTCTATGAGACTTGCCCATAACTTGGAGTTTGTACACGTTGTATCTCTAGTTTACGATATGGTTGACACTCTTTTTGTGTTTCAATATTTTGGTGTCAAGATCACTACATATATTGTCCAAAGTCAAATCATTTATGATATTGATAGTAGTGTCATGATATTTTGAACTTATCTAAAAAATTAATATTGATAGTAGTGTCATAGTTGAAGGGGAGCTTGGTGTAACAGTAAAGTTGTTGCCGTTTTAGTCATAGAAACAACCTCTTGCAATGTAGATAAGGTCGTGTAAAATAGGTCCTTTCTTGGAACTCTGTATTTGCGAAAACTCCGTGCAC
Source organism: Kaempferia rotunda (assembly GCA_037177415.1). NCBI lineage: Eukaryota > Viridiplantae > Streptophyta > Magnoliopsida > Zingiberales > Zingiberaceae > Kaempferia > Kaempferia rotunda. Next base: position 4,311 of record JBAMIB010396558.1, on the reverse strand, counting down.
TGAGCTGCCCTGTTTGTTATCTTTTTCGCATGAATACTTGTTAAATTAACTAATCAGGCTCAAGGTGGTAAACCTTAATAGTGCATGATATTTTGAACAATAGTGTTAATTAATGAGTATAATTAGTTTAAATTTGAAGAAATTTTTTAAACAGTACAAAATTTATATAGTCAATCTTAAATAGTTGAGATAAACATGATTTGACAATCATAATGAATAAATATTTATCGATTTTCTAGTTCATTGTTCACAGACAGTGGTTGCAACAGCAATGCTGGTTAGAAGATTCAACTTCCAAATAGCCCCAGGAGCTCCTCCAGTATGCTAACTACTCGTTGTATGCTAAGAATTCCCTATAAAACAGTTGTTTTACCATTGTATTGTACAGGTAGAGATGACCACTGGCGCGACGATCCATACAACCGAAGGTTTGGAGATGACAGTCACACGTAGAACAATCCCACCGGTCATCCCCAATTTGGAGACCAAAGAACTAACATTCGACGGTAATCAGCGACGACTTAGATCAAACCTCCCGGAAGCAACATCAGTTATAAGCAGCGTACATGAAGAGGATCAGCAAGGTGAAGTCTCTACAGCCCCTGTTTCATGAGAATCTGATCAGGCTGATTCAAAAGCTTGGCTCATTGTAATGCTTTGATAGCTTCACTCTCAGATTTAACTTTTCCGAAGTTCCAGCTTTATATAGATTGTAAACACAATGAAGCTCACAATCAAATCGAAAAAAGTGGTATGTATAACCTTCATTGGAAAAACTTCAGATTGAACTAAATAGTGACATAGAGGGTTGAGCATGCCGGTTCCTCTTCAATGTACTAGGATTCGCCATTAGGGAAGCTCTTTCTAGCACATGCGACAAAGTTTTGGAATTCAAGGATTGGTATGAATAGCGTGCCTCAATGGTATATCGAAAAATTGCCCAGTGAGATGATGATCTTGACTGATTGCATATACTTATCAGTAGAAATACTGCCACGATACAACAATGTAAATGCATATACTTATCAGTGACAAAGTTGTAGGATGTGAGATTGAGAGTGAAATGTGAATGCATAAACAAGTGCCTCAAACTTAACAAGAGCTATGAGGTTAACTACCGCCGAAAGTATAAGTTCATTGAGTGTGAGAGCAGCCATGGCTTCGGTCGCTTAGAGGAAGGTCGGCTTCAACTATGCGGAGGAGGCCAACCATTGTTTGGTTCAGAAAAGGTTGTTAACAATCGGTTGTCAGCTATGACAATGTGGATGATGACGATTATGGTTTCGGCCGTGTGAATTTGATTTCCATCGGCTACTTTAAAATTCTGTTGTTGTCATCGGCTCGTAGGAGAGGAAGGATATTGAGTGTTGGAGGAAGTCTCGATCCTAACCTAATGATTAGGCGATTGTTGTTCCAAGTTTGTGAGTTGTGATAACTTGAAAAAAAAAAAAATGTAACCTAGTGGCACAATCGACTATTCACGTAACAATTAACTAATAATACAATATCAATTGATTGATAAGTAACTGACCGACTTAATCGATTTTATATTGATTCAATTTGTTTGATTTTAGTGACAAAGCGTTGATTGGTTCGGTTTGTCTTAAAAAAAAAAGTCTAGTTAATTTGATTTTGATTAGTTCGATTTAATTTTAATCAAATGATCAGTATCACTCTAAAGTTTCAATTTGGGATCAAGTGTGACTTTGGAGGGAGAGAATGTCAAAAAGATTATGACTTTATAGCCAAATACACAAAAGGGGTATTGAAGTTGATATTGTAGGTGCTAGCAAAGGTCATAGAGTTCACAAAATGGGTCCACAGAGTTGGACAAGACTCAAGCTTGGTCAGCCTTTTTCCATGCCATGTTAAGCCGAACACAATACGGGTAGACACGACTCGACATGTAAATCATTCCTCGCATAACTCATGGTCAATTCACACCTAGAATGACCCATGATAGGGTCGCCCTTGACAAAGACCCACGTTCAAGTGATGCTCAGCATGTGAGCCAAGTCACCCTGCATAGCTCGACTCGCGAACCAGGCCAAGTTCAACACAACACTATTTGGCCCTTACCAAGTTGTGCTTTGTATGACCCAAACTATTGTCATCTATCCCCCTTCCACCCAAAGCACAGAGAACTCTTTATAGGATTGAAATTTTCTCCAATGCCATATTAGAATTTGCATTAGAATTAGTTAAGGAAATAAAATTTTATTTAATATCCAATCTATCGTTTGAAATTACAATGATTATATAGATATTGCAATTTAACAAAACAAGAAAAATGTATAAAAATAGAAAATATGCCAGCTAAAATTTATGTTATTTAGAAAAAAGAGAGTAAAGGCTAATTATGTTAAATAATCTGTGTTCTGTTTTTGTTTTAATCAGCAAAACATCTCTTGACTCAAAGCATAAGTGCTGCTCTAGAACATATATCAGCAACTCAATCTTTATATATAAAAAAAAACATTGAATACCTCAATATATTTCACATGAATGGAATAGTTCGCTATTACAATTTCCTTATCCAGATTTATAATTGAAATAAATATAATTTGCTATCTCTAAGTTAGAATTAGTAAAGGACTATGAAGTTTGTCTTAAGAGAGTCGGATTATATTAGTTTAATTATAGTATACAGTTGTATCCTGTATTTTAAGAGATTATTTTTATGACTCAAACTCATGTACTAGGATTGTAAACGAGCCGAGACGAGCTGGGCGAGCTTGAGCTAGCCTAGGCTCAAGCTCGACTCGACTTGAAATATACTAGCTCGACTTGAGTTGGCTCGAGCCTATAGAGTTGAGCTCGATCTCAAGCTTGATATTTAATTATGGGCTCCACTTTGAGCTCAAATTTATTTATTTATTATTTATTTAATAAATCAATTAATATGTTATATATTATAAAAATATATATTATTACTGGTTTGTTTGACTTGATGAGCCACTGGGCCAATAATAATTAACCATGAGTTCGACTCAATTTCTAATCAAGTTGGCTCAAGCTTGGTCAATTTCAAACTTGAGTCGAGTTTTGACTGAGTCGCTCGCAAGCGGCTTATAAGTGGCTTGACTCATTTGTACATCTACTCGTGACCACTAAGTTATTGTTGGAAAATTAGTTTTGGTAACTAATAAATTAAATAGGATAGAATGACTATCTTGGAAATAGATAGTTATAAATCAATTTCTCGAATGAATGGAAAATTAATGTCTGAAAAAGGGATAGTCTGATATTATCGGATATAAGTTTTAGCTCGCACACTAGCTAGGCTCATGAATGAATAAGATTATATGAATGTTAACTCGAGTATACGTGAATGTCAATTTATTGGAGCAAAAAATGTGATATCCCTTATCCCAAGCGGGCCAATATCATTAGCCCCACAACAAGATATAGGCAGGTAATAATAGGGGCATTTGGACCTAGTGCAGAGGCCTTTTGCAAGGGAAATGTCAGGCATCCAACGAGATATTTTACACCCACTAGAAATTGACCTTAAGACTTATTAAAGCAAGCATCTATGTAGGTAATGTTGGTGCAATCTTCCTTGGGTCAAGATTGAGGGTATTGACTAAGCTCAAATTGACTCGAGCTTGAGTTTTGATGTTTAGACAATATGTGTGAATGAGAAGTCAAGTAGGTTAAGGTTGACTAGAGACTTGATTGACAAAGTCCTAACTAGAAGTTAGGCAAACGAGAAGTTCTAACTGGAGGTTAGACAAATGGAAATCCTAGTGGGACTAGATAAACCTAGTTGGGAACTAGGTTAAGTCCAAGATGGGTTAGTTGGGAGCTAAACACTTGGACCAAGTGAAGTTCTAGAGGGACTAGGAAAACCTATTTGGGAACTAGGTTAAATCCAAGGTGGATTAGCTAGGAGCAAAATACTTGACACAAATAAGATCCTAGTAGGACTAGGCAAGCCTAGTTGGGAATTAGGTTAAGTCCAAGGGACTAGTCAAACCTAGTTGGGAACTAGGTTAACTCTAAGGTGGGTTAGTTGTTAGCTAAACATTTGACACAAGTGAAGTCCTAGTGGGACTAAGCAAACATAGTTGGGAATTAGGTTAAATCCAAGGTGGGTTAGCTGGGAGCTAAACACTTGACACAAGTGAAGTCCTAGTGGGACTAGGCAAACTTAGCTGGGAACTAGGTTAAGTCCAAGGTGGATTAGCTGGAGCTGAATGTTGGTGCAATTGTCCCTGGGTCAGGTTGACCATATTGACTGAGCTTGAATTTGATCAAGCTTGTGTTTTAGTTTTGATGTTTGATAGGATATGGGGAGATTATTGGTGC
>JBAMIB010396539.1:0-10359 GCA_037177415.1 Kaempferia rotunda | reverse complement strand
CACTTGAGGGGGATTGTTGGGGTTGCAAAGTTGCAAATATAGTCACACATTGAAAACACATGAGAAAAAGTTATATCCATTGGTATGAGGTCTTTTAGGTAGAGCCCAAGAGAAAAATAAGGAGGGCTATGCCCAAAGTGGATAATATTATGCCATTGTGGAGATATCTAAATTCTTTTGAACCCAACATATATGTCCTAAACGCCTATGCTACAATATGGAAGAATTCTCCAATTTACATTTTGTACATAAACTATACAATATTACATTGGCAACTATAGGAGTTATGATGTTCAATTTATAAAGCTTATCAACCAAGAAATCTTCGTCAATTTAAGAAAATGCTAAATATTTCATTTCCAAATGAACAAAAATAACTTAATTTGTGCATACAAGAAATTGAAATTAATTTTTGTCAAAAAGATGGTACAATGAATATTTTTTCTAAATCCAAATAGATATTAGTTCCTAAACAAAACCTAAAAACACTAATCGACTCAACTTTAAGTTTCTTTCCATTCTCCGTATGGATGTATCTTTCACTATTAAGCGAAAGATGACTCCTAAGATAACCCTACATAGTGACACTTATATGAGTAGTACCATCAGTATTTATTTATCAAGTGTTTGTGGGCACAATAGGCAAATTGACTTCCGAACTAATAAAGTTGTGAAGTTTACCTTTCTTTACATGCCAGTTAGCGTATTTGGGGCAGTTTTTCTACATATGTCGTTTATTCTTACAGAAGTAACAAGTAGACTCTTTATCTTATTTCTTTTTCATTTTATAGCCATAGCCCCCATAATCTACAGTTTGTTTTCCTTTTCTTTTATTGATCCTTTTCCCCTTCTTGCTCGAACCTTGGGATCCAGATGCTAAGTGAGCACTTTCAAGTGTCTCACACCTCAGTCTCTCGATCATCCTAAACGGGCTCTGAGACATGTTTACACTTTGATATCACTCCAAAATACGCATCTTATAGTGAAAACAAAGAAACATCAAATCTCTGAATGAATAGAAGTAATCATGCTAAAATACTAATAAAAGGAAGTGCAATAGCGTAAATCATATACAAGATAACCAAATGATGTGCAATAAAGTATACATAAAGATAGATGCAGTCAACACACATCAATCATCCCAAACGAGCTCTTAGTTACACTTAATCTTTGATATCGCTCCAAAACATGCATCCTGCAATGAAAATAGAGAAAGAGTAGATCTTTGAACAAATAGAAGTAATCATGCTAAAATACTGATAAACGGAAGTGCGATAGCGTAAATCATACTCATGAAAACCAAATGATATGCAATAAAGCATGCATAAAGATAGATACAATCTACGCACATCACTTCACCTAAACTCCCCCTTGAGCTAAGATTTCTTGCAATGGTGTGTAGGTTTTCCACATAAACCTAACACTTCTCTCCCTTTACCACACATCAAAAAGAGATCTAACAATATCTTAATTATTAGACTCTTTGACATTTAATAACCATAATCAATATGTATTAATCCCCTATAGGATTATATACATGTTTACCATCCTTTTGATCATTTTCTAATGATGAAAACCAATTTTAGCCTGTATTATTTGACTACAATAGGTCCTAGTTGACTATCCTCATTGAAATCAACTCATATAAATATTCTGGGTTAAATAAACATTGTTACCAGTCAATTGGTATTTGACCCAGTCGACTGACACATATTTTCAGCCCAATTCTACATTCTGAACCTAATTTTAGAAATGCAACAATACATTCATACACTTTCAAAAAATTTTAAATTTTGTGGAGAGGTCTATTTTACCCGTGCCTACTTGGAAAAAATATATTTAAAAATGTATATATTTTAGATCCCAAGATTGACACAAAATCCAAAACTCTCTAAATGGTTTAATAAAACCTTGACCTTTATAAGTCCTAGTTTTGACTTCCTTTTGATGTATCTGCCCATACTAAATTCATAATGCACACATAGTGTTAGTTTATATGATATCTATATGTCTAAAACTAATTTTCATACAATATGAATCCAATTCATATTTTCATGCATAAAACTCCATCCAATTGTGCTAATTCCTTGGGTTTGAGACTCAAATCTATTTCCAAACCATTTGGGACATATCATGACCTATCTATCATAGATCCCAAAGACTCTTTGAGCTTCCCCTATGACTCTCAATCTTAGTTACCTCCCTTGATGACTCATCTACTATGGCTAGGCCACAATGATGTCCTCGAGTGACATTTGGCTTACAAACTTAATCTTTTTAGCCTTAGACACATCGTCTTTGAATATTCTCTTCTTGTCCTTAGATGGATTCCCTTTTCCATTCTTCGATCCCTCCTTGTTATAGTCATATGCCACCCTAGTATATGATTTTCCTTTAGCCTTAGAGTATTCCCTTGTGCCGTTGACACTTACACTCAATGCATGTGACCTTAGTTTGACCTTGGGGAACTTTACCACCGTATGCCCACCAAAATACTTCGTAGGCAACTTCCCTTTACCCTTACTTGATGATGACCAATATTCTAATCTGGTTCTATAATCATTGGATCTTTGCCTACCCAACTTTCTATCAATTCTTTTAGATTCAACATTGAATCTTTTGGAAGATCTCTCTAACCAATCAAGTTTGATTTTCAAATTCTAGATTTTTAATCATAGAATCTACTTATCCATAATGGATACTCCTAGACCTACCTTTCCTAAACATTTGTCTTCTCTTCTTGGGATTAATGCTTAGGTTTTCAACTACCTTTCTCTCCTTAGGTAAGGTAGGTTGTTTCCTTTTAGGCCTAACCTTAGTAAATAATTTCCTAGGGTTATCTACCTTGTTAACCTTATTCCTATCATTGTACTTAAATTCATGATTATACTCGGATAAATAATCTACATTATTTTTAACAAGCAAGTATAAGTTTGAATTTGGATTAAAAATTAAGCTAGGAATTACCTTCCTATTTACCTTTGAAGCTCCCCCTTGACTTGAGTTCCTCTTCTTCTCCTATTTCTTCAAGTGCGCCAACTTCTTTAGCTCTTCTCTCCTTGGGAACTTAGTGTGGTAATGTCCTCTTTCACCACACATGAAGCAAATGATGTGCCATTTCTTCTTGGTACTATCCCTCCTACAATCCACATTAGATTTTAAACGAACTTTAGTGGTTTTACAAGTTACCTTCTTTATCTTTTTGAGTTTTGGACACCTGCTCTTGTAGTGTCCCATCTTACCACACTTGACGAATTTGATGTGGATCTTCTCGCTCTTCTCGGTAGATGAGGTTGAAGGTTGAACTTTTGAGATCTCTCTTATCTTAGATTGCTCTTCTTCTTCTTCGTCACTTGAAGATGTGGATGGTTCCACTTCTTCTTCTCTGAAGATGTGGACTCTTTCACTTATTCCTCCTCATCGAATGTTGAGTTCGTGTCAACACCCGATTGGTCCTTCTCCTTCTCTTGGACCAATGAGCTATTCTACCTAGGATCCTCCACTCCTTGACCTCGTGTATGCTCTTCATGTAGAGAAATTACTTTGCTCCAAAGATCATGAGCACACTCATACTCACCTACACGCGACACAATATTAGGAGACAATACATTAATTAAAAGTCTAGCTACCTCCTTATATGCCTTTGATTGTTCCTTTTGTTCTTCGGTCCAATACCAAGGTCGGAGAGACTTCCCCTTCTTGTCCATCGGAGCTTCGAAAGACTCTTCTAACACCATCTATTATTTTCAATCCATTTGGAACCAAGTATTCAAGAGCTTCCTCTAATAATTGAAGTTCTTGCCCTCGTATGGAGGTGGGATATGAGTGTCCCACCCCAACCAACCTTCCGACTCCATCTCCACATCTTCTTCTCTAGCCATGCTCCTTCCGACGATGATTCTTGTGAAGAGCGACCTCGCTCTGATAACACCTTTTGGGACCTTGACAGCGGCTTGAGGGGGTGAATAGCCGATCACCCACATTCGTCCATTCCTACGTTTGTTAGTATGTAGCGAAAATACAAATCAAAACAAACAAACAAGAATAAAAGCTAACCTAAAACATTAAGACAAGAAATAAGCCAAGAAAACCTAACACATTGCATTTAACATAGTTCAGAGATGATGCTCTTACTCAACAATTGTCTGTAAGATAGATAATCTTGATTCATCGAAGGATGACTCCCTAAAAAATTTCAATAATCTCAAGTAGCTCCTCGTTGTTATATAAACCTCATCACAACTTTTAGAGACCTCTCAGATGCGCTTGGATCACTCTTGAGCTTGGAAGACTACTAATAAGGGTTAACCACCTCTATTTTATCAACCTTACTCAAGGTTCCCAAGCTCTTTTAAATAGAGCTCGAGTAGAAACACCTAAACATGTTTACTGCCATCAGTCGACTACCATACTTAGCAGTTAACTAGTCCCACATGAAAATTGACCGTTACAACCCAATGGTTCGATTTCTAGTCAACTGTCCTAAAGGGACCAGTCGACTACCCACTCACCAGTTGACTAGCCTTCATGGGCTGAGTGAACAGAAATATTCTGTTAGCTTTTAGTTGATTGCACAGTCGACTCACCTACCAGTTGACTTATAGAACCATTAGTCAACTGACGAACCCTAAACTAGGGTTTTAATCACTGAGTACATTCACTCAACACTCGTCCTCGCTTGACTAACTAGACCTGGCCTTCAAGTCATCTTTCCTCAACCTTGAGTCCCTCAGATACTTCCCCATCCTTACGTCTTGCCTTCTAGATGCTTCCATCGGCCTTGTCCTCGTTGTTGGGTCTTCCATGTCTTTGACCTAGCCTTCTAGCTTTCTCTATCGGCCTCACATCTCTCGGATGTTTCTCCATCCTTCATATCTTATGTTTAGGCACTTCCATCAGCCTCGTTCTTCATCCATGCCAAGTCATACTTGGGCTTACACCGCCAATGCTCCCCGTTGGACTTACATTGCCAATATCACACTTGGACTTTCCAGTACCTGTACACTCACAAGCACTTCAAATGCAATAATAATCCTAATTTAAACCTTTGTCCAAACATGAAAACCTAGGGTATCTATATTGCTCCAACAGTGCGATCCTCTTTAACCCATTTGGATTTTCCTCTTACCTTATCTCAGTTAGGTCTAGTCACTCGATAGACTTCCACCTTGTTTAATCTCAGTTAGGGCTTTTCCTTTTCAACGTGTGATCCTTCGACTAACTTGGACTTCCTTTTTACTAACCATAGTTAGTTCTAGTTACTCGGTAAAATTCCACCCTTCCTAACCTCAGTTAGGTCTTTCCTTTACCAATGTGCGATCCTCCTTGACCCACCTGGACTTTCCTTTGCCAACGTGTGATCCTTCTTGATCCACTTGGAGTTTCCTTTGCGTAATCCTCGAATTAGAACTTTACCTATCTAACCTCTAGTTAGGACTTTTCCCCTTCCTAATTCTCGATTTAGGACTTTACCTTACCTAACCTCCAGTTAGGATTTTTCCCAATCAAGTATTTGGTCCTCCTTGACCTTCTTAATCTCTCTTTCACATATTGTTAAGTAACCGGTTAACCTTGACCTAGTTGACCTTTTCTCACATATTATTCAAACATTTAAACTCAGTCTCGAATTCAAGCTTAATCAAACTGGTCAACATTGACTTGAAAATAATTGCACTAACAATCTCTCAACAACTTTAACCCGTTAGCTCAATGGCTCCATCCACCTCAACATCAGTCGACTGCCCATGACCATCAGTTGACTATTGCCTAATCAGTCGAATCTCGCAATGGAGTTTTGAACTTTATGTTCGCTTGAATAATGACACCAATTGATTGATATGTCATGCTCAGGGTGTAATTCTTAGTACCCGACTCAATGACAATATATTAAAAGAGACCTAGACAATATATGGATTGGATATCAAGAAAATTCATAAATTTATTTATTTATAGTGTTTTCTTTTTGTAAAATGAAAATTGTATGAATAAAGCAATAGGTGAAGCAAAACGTGAATACAACGAAACCAAAATAAGTGAGACCATAAATCATTAAGTCGAGATCTCTGAGCAATAGTAACTTTGCTAGACGGTCAAGAGATTTTGTCCTACAAATTTATAGAAAATGTGTTAATTTAGTTAATCGATTAACAATCACCCAAATAGAATTATGTCTCCTTTGGGTTCTTGGTAACCTTGTCATAAAATTCATAGTGACATGCTCCCACTTCAATTTTTGCACTACGATCTTCTATAGTAACCAAGTTGGTCTCTATCTACCTTAATTTGTTGGCAAACTAGACACCGAACTATAAAATCTATAAAATATCTTTTAATACCTTTCTACTAGTATGATCGTCTCTGATCTTGATACATCTGAGCATGACCCGGATGGACTACAAATCTAGATCAATGTGATTCTTGTAGGAGATCTTCCTTAACAAGTTGTACATCAAGGATGCATAACCTACCTCAGAATTGAAGAGATCAATCTATATTGCATGAGACTTCTGGCTTGGGACCTAACTCTAACTCACTAGCTACAGATTTGAGATACTGATCTTCTATATGACTTTCCTTTATTCGCTCAACCAATGGGGACTATGCAATCAAGGAGACTAGTACACCACGCTGTGTTTCAACATGAAATCGAAGATGATTATACATATATATGTATAAATGGAGGATTTTAAGAATAACTTAAAAGTGCAATACGAGATTGTGATATACTCTACTTCTTTGACCTCTTAAATAAGATTAAATTTATGTACATATATTCTGATTACCCACTTAGCCATTTAACTTACTATCTGCTTCTTTTGGCCTTCAATTTTTTGGGCATAAATAAACTTTTGATATTATTGTTTGTTTCAACTTTAATAGATTCACTTCATCAATCGACTAATAGTAATCAATTAAGTTTTCTAGTCAATTTTTGAAGCTTCTAGTCATTGTTACAATATTATCAGTTGACTGATCAAACCAATTAGTTGATTGTACTATAGCAAATTATTGCTCATAGTTACAGTAGATACTTATTATCATACAATTGATGCAACAAGTACTATAGAAGTACTTAATAGATTACTGCAGCAACCTTATTTTTAGGGTTTTATACCCATTAGTTGATTAATACGGTGTATCAATCAACTAATACTTCTATTTTAGTCTTATCAAAGTTGAATTATATACTTGTCTAGAATCTAATTAACCTCAATCTATCAGTAATTTCTTTTCTCGGCATTCGATCAATGTTGACCTGCCGAGACTTCCCGTTGCCTAATATCTAATTAATTTTGACATGTTGGGACTTCCTTGTTGCCTAGCATTTGATCAACCTTGATCTACCAAGACTTCATGCCTCATGACAACTCCTTGTTAGACTTCCAACTATCACGTGTCTGGTCAATCATGATCCACTTGAAATTTCCTCTTGCCAACTGCCTATTTGACGTTCGATAATCAAGTGTCCAGTCAATCATGATCTACTTTGACTTTCATCTTGTGCCAACTCACTGTTAGACTTTCAATCACCAAGTGTTCGATCAATTATGATCCACTTAGATTTTTCATCTCATGCTAACTCCATGTTAAAATCCAATCTGGATGAAACAAGACATCATCAATAGTTTTGGTTGAATTTGGGAGATTAAGGCTATTTGACGTCCCTCATTTCGAAAATATTATCAAGTTCTTACCTCTTGTGTAATATCTCCCACCACTTGATTCAAGGGAAAAGATTTACATTTGTCCTAGTTGAACTTGGCTCTTAAGTTGTGTTGATCACATGCTCAAGTGGTGACTCTTTTACTCTCTCACTCTCATTCTCTTGATTTTCTTCCCCATTATCATTTTTCTCATTTAATGTTATTTTTTCTAATTTAAATTGTAATTCAACATCGATTGTTTTATTAGGATTTAAAGTTTTATTTTCTTCAAAAACAACATTTAGATATTCTTCAATTATTTTAGATCTCTTAATGTAGACTCTATAGGTTTTGCTATGATTAGAGAATCCACCAAGAATACCTTCATCCGCCTTAGCGGAGAATTTTTCTAAATGATCTTTAGTGTTTAAAATGTATGCTTTACATCCAAACACTCTAAGATGTTTCATTATTGGTGGTTTTCCAAACAACAACTCATATGGTGCTTTGTTCAAAAACCTATGTATTAGAGTTTGATATTGCACACAATATGTCATATTTATTGCTTTGGTCCATAGGTAGTCATCAAGTGAATATTCATTCAACATGCTCCTAGCGGTCTCTTGTAAAACTCTATCTTTCTCTCAATTTTGTTGAGGAGTTTTAGGGGTAGAAACTCATGTTTATATCCATTTTATCAGCAAAAATTTGTAAATATCTCATTTTCAAACTCACATCCATGATCACTTTTTAATCGATTTATCTTCAATTTTTTCTCATTTTCTACTCTTCTACAAAAAACAATTAATGTTTCTAAGGTATGATCCTTATGTTTCAAAAAATAAAATCCAAGTGTATCTAGTAAAATCATCTATCACAAGGAAACATACTTACTACTATCATTCAAGGAAACAAATTTTTCCTTGAAACTTCGTATGGATTATACATATATCATTCAAGGAAACATGCTTACTACTATCAAACAAATCCATTTGTAGTAGTTTTAATGTGGTAGATGTACTCAAAATAGTTTTACCATTGTGGGTAACTTTGATTTGCTTACCCATTTGACATACAATACACAATTTGTCCTTTTGAAACTTCAACTTTGACAATCCTTGCACCAACTCTTTTTTTGATAGCCTTTTGATGTTCCTCATGTTGCTATGAGCAAGTCTCTGGTGCCAAAGCCACATTTCTTATTCTTTAGACATGAAACACTTAGCAAACACATTGGTAGTACCAAATAATTCAACTTGATACATGTTCTCCTTCCTATGGCCAATAAGCATGGTAGTATTCAATTCACTATGTTTGATTAGACATTGAGATGAGTTGAACTCAACTTCATATCTTGAATCACATAGTTGACTCACACTTAGATGATTAAATGACATGCCTTTTACTAATAAGACATTCTTAATCACAAATTGTTAAGAAATTTGAATGTCTCCTATTCCTATAACCTTTGATTCACCACTATTACCAAAGAAACAGTGTCTTTATTTTTGTTCTTAAGTGTTGTGAACTTTGATGAGCCCCCCGTCATGTGCCTAGAGTATCCTCTATCTATAAAACATGTTATTGGATGCTCCCCCTTGGCGCATGCATGTTCAAATATGATGAACTAAATGTTTTGTTACCCAAAGGTTGGGTCTAGTAGCATTAACAACATATTGCTTGGGTACCCAAGCTTGTACAGTTTTAACATTTGAAATATGATTTCTACTAATTAGGGATATGAATTTAACTTCATATTTTGGTTTGTACCCTAATCATGCTTTGTTATAAACAACTCTTTGAGCTCTTGAAATCATGTCCAAATATTTAGAACTTGAACTAAGCTTTTCCAAAGTACTTCTAAGATCATTTACTTGCAATTTCAAATATGCATTTTCATTCTTGGGATCATCAAATTAATTAGTAGCACTTTTATGATGCATACAAGTCTCACATGATATTTTTTTCATCTCTAAATGACTTCAATTCATTTTGTAATTTCCTAACCTTTATTTTTTATTTTACCAAAGCATTTGTTAAACATGTGATAGTAGCATACATCTTATTAAGCTTGAGAGAGGTTACCTTGTCATCACTAGATGATGACCCACTTGAGGATTCAACATCCTCACTTTGGTTATATTCATCTTCACTACTCTCCTCATTGCTTAGCGCCATGACTGCCAAATGCCTTATGTTCTTCTCTTCGTCTTCATCCGATAAGCTTGAAGAGGAGTCATCCCATGTAGTTTTCAAGGCCTTCTTCTTTGTAAGTTTCTCCTCTTGTTTCTTCAATTTTGAACACTCAGATCTAATATGTCCTTTCCTATTTCACTCATAACAAACCACATCAGCTTTAGACTTTGAATTCACTGTGATTTACTTCTTTTGTTGTTATTAAAGATCTTCAAAACATCCTTCTTGTTGAACCTCCTAGAGTGTCTTATCATTTTTCAAACAAAGTTTGTCATCTCACTTGATGATAGGTCCTTGTCACTATCACTTGCTTGTTTGGATTTGGAAGAGGAGTGTTTGTTCTTCTCATTCTTCAACCAAAGCTATACCTTTCTCCTTATGACTTACATTAGTTTGTTCATGCAATTCTAGTTCATGAAATAATTTATCTAGTTTAATAATTGACAAATTCCTTAAAACCTTATAGGCATCAACTATTGATGACCATAGTGAGTTTCCTGGGAAGAATTTTAGCACATAC
>JBAMIB010396509.1:0-10362 GCA_037177415.1 Kaempferia rotunda | reverse complement strand
CAAATAAAAAAAAAAATTAAGGAACGTTTAATTTACATATTTTTTATTTTTATTTTTTTAAAAAATATATATTTTTTAAAAAATAACAAATAATTTTTTAATATTCTATATTTTTTTCAGAAAATATTATAATTTTTTTTAGAAAACAAAGATGAAAAATATAAATCAAACACTATTTTTTAAAATACGTATTTTTTAAAAAATAAAAATAAAAAATATGTAAATTAAATGTCACCTAAATCCTTTAAACACTTTTTTTATATCAACTAATATTTACTTACAGTATGTGAAAAATAACTTTTAACCTATATGCATTAAAATTAAATGTGAAAAAATTGATAAAAAATAATTATGTCTATAGAGTGTATGAGAGATCAAATCAAATATACACTATTTTAATATGCATACATTTGTAGCTTTCGGCTGCAAATTATTGCTACTTATGATCTAATTTAGCAACGAAAATATTTCATCACATATTTATAATAAAAAAATATTTCATTGCTAAATTGTTGCAATTCGGTGATAAAAATAAATATTTATTGCATAATCAACGATGAATAAATCATTCGTCGTAATTTTTACAACGAAAATATTATTTATTACAGATTTTGCAACGAATTCAAAATTCATTGTAAAATTTACAACCAAAATTATATTCTAAATTTTTTATATGAATTATTACTAAGAGTTTTCGATGAAAATGTGGTTTATTGCAAAATTTCTTATAAATCCATAAATTTATTGTAAAACTTCCAACAAATCCATATTTGTTGAAAAATTTACAATGAATTCTGAATTAGTTGGAAATTAACCATTTAAAAAAACAAAAATTGCTTGAAGCTGGTTTAATGGACCTAGAGTGTTCGGAATGAGATGAAGTTGGTTCATATATGTTCATCTATTTCTTCTAAATATATTCATACTTTCAAATATTAATTTGATCCAATATATTTTGATCTATGATTTTTATACACAAATTATATTTTTTTTAAAACATTGTTTTTAAAAAAAATCACTAAGCAAAATGCACCGGGTCAAAATCATTTTTAAGGATATCTATATAATCAACACATCAAAACAATTTCCTCTCATTCTAACCTTCATCATGTCAACAATTTTTCATTGTTGAATTAGTTGCTAAGTAATAAAAATTTTCCGTTGAAAGTCACAAATGTACACATATTAGAATGCTAGGCATTTAATTTGCTCTTTCACAAACTCTATCTCGTAGACATAATTGTCTTTTATTAAGTTTTTCACATTTGACTTTAGTCAATTGGGGGTTAAAAGTTTGTTTTAAAATACAGGGTAAAATGGTAATTGATATAAAATACTGGCTTAAAGTATTTATCCCTTAGAAAAAGATGAAAAAGGCATTGGTGGGACATTATGGACACCCATAACAGTCGGTAATTTAGAGTCGTCCAATTTGTAATATGTGGTAAAAAGTGATTCATTCGCTCCCAGCGGCCCTATCAACCCGTCCCTAGGTCAACACAGAAGAGGTAAATTATTGATCGTCCAATTTATAACAGGACATATCAATCCTGGACAAGCTGATCATTTAATTGAGTGGGATGAGCCCATCGGTCCTTCATTATCTTGATAAGTTGAAAAATTCAAATAATTAAAATTTCTCCTGAAAAATTGAAAGAGATTATGACTGAACCAATTTTATCATATAGAATGCTTTTATTTTCGAGTTATAAAAATTCATATCAGTTCTTGAATTTTAAAATCTAGATTTTGAGTTCCGGAAGGGTTTGCTAAATATTTGAATAATATCATTGTTTCTACATAATAAATATTAATATTAGGGTGACCGTAATGATAGATTTATAAAATGAAGTTGAATTTTATAAATCTAGTAGCATTGCAGTTGATGTGAGTTTTGTAAACCCAAGAACGTAGCATTTAAAATTGGATGTTGGGTTTAAAATAATTTAAAAAAGAAAATGAATGAGTACCAAGAGAGAGTTTATGATTGTGTGAATTAGTAGAACCCAATATAAAGTTGCTTTTTGGACTTTCACCTTTAATATAATCTTTTGATGGGTCATAAGACAAATATATCATTCTACGAGACGATGGGCCATTTAAATATTGCACACGGTCCTTTGTTTACTTGATCTGATGTTACAATTAGGTGAATCAGAATGGTATTTGATCCATTAGTTTTTATTGTATAAGATAACATCACCTCCAATCTGTAATGTGCCCATGTATCTCCTTGCGAAATCAACCTTAGCATAGTCAAGACTTGCAAAAACATAAGTATCTTGTGAGAAGATCCAATTTGCAATCGGTCCCAGGTTAGGGTTTAAATGAGATTGAGTTGTGTGCGAAAAGAAGGTCAGGCAGCCACTAGTCAATAAAAGGGAGGGGGCAATGACAACTCTGATATGCTAAGAATTGGTGATGATCACACAACACAGCACAGCCAAGAATTGACAACAAAATCCCAAATTTCTAAATCTCAACAAAAAATTCTAAGTTTAATACAACAACTCAGCAAGTTGGTCGAATGGGGTCGCTGAATTAAAAACCAATTAGGATTTAGGATGGAGTTGTTGAAGAATGGAATGGGCCGGATAGAATTAAAGCCACTAAAAGTAATTTTTTCCCTGCAATGTCGTGATGTCCACGTAAAAAATCCAGTTTAGAATGGAGGACACGGTCTTATGCATCGGAGTCAACTTTCTTACATGACTTCAGAAATATAAAAAAATTTCTTACAAGTCTTCTCCCTAAATATGAAAAAAGAATCTAAAACAATAATAATAATAATAATAATAATGGTCAGGATGCGCACCCACCGTGGGATCTTGCCATATTAATTAATAATTTTTTCGAATCAAGTGGATTTGTGTTGGGGTTGACACAACATTATTTTTAATATTTTTACTACTGCGTAAGTGCTAGATGAGGTTCATGTGTAACAAAATAATAGCTTGCTTAAAGAAGGTAACCATTGCAAGACGAAATCAAGTAGAACAGATCAAACTGCTGGTGTTGCTCTGTGCAGCTATGCGTTGATATGGCACACAAAGGTGCAGGCAAACATGGTGCGTTGAGCAAACATGGCTAGCATAAAACTCTATGCAAACTTCACCTCACCGTTCTAAACCTATCATAAAATGAAGGGTAATCTTATGGAAACAAAAGTAGACTTGTGCGCAAAACAATTTTCAAGATAAAATGTCAAAGAAAGCAAAAGAAAGAAGAGTATACCTCGGTGAAGATCAGCATGACCACATCAAAGCTGTGTTTCTTCAGCATAGACGCGTTCAGCCTCTGAAAAGTAATCCTATATCTCAACCTAAAACGCAGTCCCATCAAAAGGAAGGATTTAAAAATATAATTGAATCCCTTTCTCTGAAAGCCTGCAATTGTTAAAGAAATCAAGTAAAGCAAGTTGAGTAGTTCCATTTGTTACAAGAGATTGCAACAGTACCATACTGCTGTTGGCATATATGGCCCACCCACTTTTGACAAGCAGATGGATGTTGTTTGAAGTCATACATAATATTCACGGTGATGAACAAATATCCTCAATTATTATTCATTTCATTGACTTGCCTCAGCTTGCATCTCCTTGGAAAGCACCAGACGACCTTCCTCTCTGCAACCTAAAAAGGGACTCGGCAGAGGAGAAAACAGAGAGGCAAATGCAAAAGAAAACACAGAGGGAGTAAGCAATACCGAAGAGGTTTCCTATGCAGAAATCTGGACATTATTCCAGCAGCTTTGGGAGCGAGATAGAAGACTCCGGTGTCAGCCATGGGGTGCGAAGAGAGCCTGACTTGTCGATGAAATCATCGTATGACAGTTCGGCTGAAATTGGTAGGCCGAAGCTGCAGAGCCGGAACTCGATCAGCGTGAAAGCCCAGGAAATTGCATCAGGATTCGTGGGTTGCTTCGTGCCACGCAGTTGCATCACTGGGAACGATGCAGATCGGGAAGTAGGCATGCCGGACACATCTGATTATTCAACCACTTCCTGTATGTTCTCATCCTTTCCTAACTGATAACAGCCTTGCAATTCTTGGATTGACTGTTAGATTAAACTCCCAATATGCATTGTTTTCATAGTTTTCATATACCCCAAAAAAAAACAAAAAAAAAAACATATTGAAAGCAAATTTGACGATGAAGGCCCTTGTTGAATATTATGTGCTTCAAAATTTTCTTGAATCTTTCTCACATATACAACGCCCATCTTCCTGCTTAATTGCTGTCATCATTGCTGGGTTATCTTCCTGCTTAAGCTTATCTGCTTATTGGAACAACAAAGTCATTTTGCATGAGGTTGTGCCTGTTTTGAAAAAGGACTCGGCTTAAGGTGAATCCCATGGCAACCTGCTTCAAAGCACAAGCAGGTTTGCTGACCTAGGTATACCAAGCATCTTATGTGATTTTGTCACATCGGCACATGTTGGGGAAGGTAGGCGAGCTTGGATCGATAGCCAAGAACCGCCAAGTCTAAGTCCTCATCCACAAGCTATTGGAAGTAATTATTATGTGAAATTAGAAATTTGAGGTAGTCGAAGCATTGGTGACAGACTAGGTGGTGAACTGATAAACAGTGGGCACATGTTCAGCACAATAGAAGGACATGCTTAGATTTTGGCGGGATATATGTTAAAGGGAGTTCACTTATGGCAAATAACAGGGATGGTACTCTACGATGGGCATAGCTTGACATTGAATAGGGAGAAAGAGGAAGAAGAACTGGATTTGGAAGTGGAAGAACAAGAGGAAGAAGAACAAGAGTACAATAAAAAGGTCTTTTTAATTTGCCCTTCCTTGGTGTTTGCTCACCCTTTACCAAAAGTTGCTCTAATTACCAATTTTACCTACTCAATACAATTGACAAGTAAGAGTTAACTAAATGTGCCTAATTAAGTTATTCAAGTGCATGCATTCCTATATGATAGGAATGCTTATACCATGTAACAAGAATGAGACACAGGATGTTTGTAAGCCGATCGCAACCTAATGGTTCTAATTCTAAGATAAAAGGTGATATTAGTGAGGAGATTTTTGAAAGAATTCCCAATTGAGTCGATCCCACGTAGGAGATATTGAAAAAATTGTATCACTAGCTAACACGGTGTAACGATAAAACAGTTCTTCTGTATTAGACCCTTGTATTAACAACTTATCCTTACCTTATTTCCAGGATCCCTCCTTTCATGCCCTTGATAGTTCTCCCTTTCTACTTCAAATCTTTTCTGCAAAATCAGAAAATTAATGTTCAAAGTTTACCTGAGAAAAAACAGAACTTAGAAATGTAAGCCCATTTCTTTTCATAACCAATTTATATAAATAGACATGGAAGTGAAATCAATA
This sequence comes from Kaempferia rotunda, assembly GCA_037177415.1. NCBI lineage: Eukaryota > Viridiplantae > Streptophyta > Magnoliopsida > Zingiberales > Zingiberaceae > Kaempferia > Kaempferia rotunda. The sequence goes on along the minus strand of JBAMIB010396509.1, from coordinate 5,007 downwards.
CACCATAATTATTATTTCAAACAATATTAAAGATTACCTTCACAAAACTATTGTGATGCAGCTTCAAAACTATCAACTAGCAGTAGCAACTACAGATACAGAACTCAAAGTTCTTATGACAAAAGTGAGAGACAACAAGAAAGGATAATCTTTTCCATTGAAGAAATCAACAAAGCTACATCAAATTTTGCCATAGAAAACAGAATTGGGCAAGGAGCATTTGGTGCAATATATAAGGGCAAACTCAAGGATGGATCCCTCATTGCAGTGAAACAAGACAAAAAGGTAGGAAGCTCTTTTTAGTTATCAATCAGCTAACTGCAGTAGCAGTTTTTTTTTCTCTAAGAGCAATGATTGCACTTAAAAAGTGAGAAATATAAAACTAACTTCAGCTGATTGTGATATGACAGAATATGAATCACATGCACGTAAGCGTCGAGTTCAAGAGTGAAATAGAAATTCTGTCACAAGTCGAGCATTCAAACCTAGTCAGACTTCTTGGATATTTGGAGACTGATAGAGATCGTCTGATGGTGGTCGAGTATGTTAGCAACGGCAATCTACGTGAACACTTGGATGGTAGGCAATGTTCTTTTTCCTACGCTGAAATTCATATTGATTCAGAAAGAAAAAGTATAGAACATTAGCAAGTGTCTGTGATTTTTCAAGATAAGTATGGATACAATGTATAGCAGGTTATATATATAATTAACTGAAATTTTGATAGGTAATGCAATTCTCTGCAGGAGCAAGAGGAAGTGGTCTAGAGATTGGGGACCGACTCAACATTGCTATTGATGTAGCTCATGCTATTGCTTATATGCACACTTATGCAGGTAGTTAACTGTGTGTTTAGCATGGTATTTAACATTGAACTTTAGAAGCCACCAACATAGACGTTTGAAATAAAGGGAGTGGAAAATTTTCATGTAAGGTAGAATTCTTTTTCTTTTTCTTTTTTTTAAGAACATGGCAATAACTCCTACTAGCAAGTAAAACAAGAGAAATTGTATTTTAGCATGTCACCTTACCTACATATCATAATCTTCTTAGACATGACACACCTTTGAGATAGAAACTACAAAATTATAGTGATACGAGGATAAGATCCGTGTTGTAATTTCAACAAGAAACATATCCAGATTGCTGCTGGAGTAGATACTAGAATAGCCGAGGAAAATAGAACTGACCTTCAATTAGCACAATTATCTGATGCATTACCACTCGTAAATGTAAAGCTTGATTCTTTTGGTTTGTTTGACCTGGCAGATCACCCGATCATCCACAGAGACATTAAGGCCTCGAACATCCTGCTGACGGAGAAGCTCCGGGCGAAGGTGGCTGACTTCGGGTTTGCCCGGCTGGCGGAGGAGGACCCGGAGAAGACGCACGTATCGACCCAGATCAAGGGCACGGCGGGGTACCTGGACCCGGACTACCTTCGCACCTACCAGCTCACGGAGAAGAGCGATGTGTACTCCTTCGGCGTCCTCCTGGTAGAGATGATCTCGGGGAGGCGTCCCATCGAACGCAACCGCGCCAGCCGGGAACGCATGACCACGCGATGGGTAGTGCCATCTTCTTCGCCCTTTTCGGTCTTTGCTTAATCGCTTCCCCATCGTCGTCGATCTAACGGGTTAATAACGTGGGGTGATGGACGCAGGCGATCCGGCGGTTCAAGGAAGGGGGCGTGGCGACGGCGATGGACCCGAGGGTGCGGCGTAACCCGGCGTCGGTGGGGGCGGCGGAGAGGGTTCTAGAACTGGCGGAGCGGTGCCTGGCGGAGGAGAGAAAGTCGCGGCCGGCGATGAAGGAGTGCGCGGAAGTGCTGTGGGGGATCCGAAGGGACTGCCAGCTCATGCTGAAGCCACGGACGGTGACGCCATCGGCGCCATCGTCGTCGTTAACTGCGATTGAGGAGCGAGAAGAGGTCTCCGGAAGCGGGGAGTACAAAAGCGCGAAGAAGATGGCTTAAAACGGCGTGTCTTTTTCCGGTTTCTTAAAATACATAATGTTTTAGGTGTTCTTCGACTTTTAAAGAGTCCTACAGTCTTTTGAGTCGTTAATCCTGGTTGATAATTTTTGATTAAATATTACTTGAGATGGATTTAAATATATAATGTTTTAGCAAATTTGATCCACTTAATTTTATATAAATATAAATTTTACATCTTATTTATAGTCTAATATTTAAATGTTTTCTTCCCACAGGCATTAAATTAAATAGTCGATGATAATTTAAATTTAAATTTAAAAATATATATACTAGATACGAAAAATTATAAATACAATATTAGATCTTTAGATTTAATTTATTAATCTAACCATTTACCATATAAAAAATGGAAATTTATGGAGGAAAACGATTTTATTTACTAAGCATCAAACAAGTTTAAAAAATAATTATAATAACTTCATCATTCCATCGTCAATTATTCTCTCCATTGTAGCAAAATTCTTATGTCATTATAAACTATGTACAAGTAGAAAAAAATAACTATTTATCACTTACAAATGTGCAAAATAGTACATCATCTTTGCACAATTATAAGCTTTACAGACGATGTCAAAATCCAAACGAATTGGTAAAAGTGCATGCAGAGCAGCTGAAGAATTACAATCGCATTTGATCCATGTTAAAGACAAGAACTTTGTATATAAATTACACAAGTTTAGAGATGGCACTCATGAAATTTGTATATAGATTACACAGGATTAGAGACTCAGCTTCAATTCAAGTATAAAAAAATAATCAAAACGCTTCCCTTCATATCAACGATGAAGATCCAAAAATGGATTGCTAATCAAGATGTAGCGACAGAGTATCCAATGCTAAGCAATGACTAGAATCGCTGTTGATGGTACTTCTTCACGGGAAAAACTGGGGCTGCTGATGCCCCCTGAATGATGACTGTTGGCAAACAAAATAAACATGGGCACAAAGCAAGCAACTATAAAGCAAAGTTACATTGGAAAAGGTGATAGTTATACGGCCATTTTATCTATGAAATCTGGAATTTATGTAATAAGAAACTGCCAAAATAAGATGAATATTTTTTTAAAAAAATGCATATTAATTTAAAATTAATAAAGCATATAACTATTTTCAATAAAACACAATAGGGATAATTAATAAAACTACTACGTTAAAAATATTAACATTATTTTCTTCATATCTTCAATGAAAATATTAAAAAACACGGTTATAAAGAGAGAGTTCGAACATCTCAGTATTAATTTCCCCACATTTATCTTCACGGGCAATCGAAGTGCAAGGATAACGAAAGAGATTTTACATCACTGATGCTCTCAAAGAATGAGGAAAATAACTCGTTATATCAATACAGAAAAATCATCATCAAGGTATATCATTATAAGGAGAAATATGTAATAAAGAGTCGGGCAAGAAAATTTATCAGAGTATATGAATGCTAAAGAAAGTCATCTACCATAAAGATCTACATAAAATAGAAACATTAGAAGTTAACAAATATGCATGTTAAACAAACTAATAGTGGGAACAATAGGTGATCAGAATGAAGCAATTTTAACATTTGTTGTTCTTAGCTGCTATTGAAGATTGTGAAAATTTCTTTGTTATATGGGATTGTGGAGCTCGTTGCTTACCTGCGAGTTCAAAAGACTCCAAAGCTTTTCTTTTCTCATCTGATGCACTAGCTCGTCTGGAAGCTTAAGTGCAGTGCTTAGCTCTTCATTGATTGCTTTAATGGTTTGTGAAAAGTTTAAGTTTGTCTATTTAGTTTGAGTATGAGTTTGGTTAATCATGAGCAGATTTCATTGTGTAAAGCAGGTTATATGAGTTGTGTTTGAATACATAGAGCTCATTGAAAGAGTTGTCGGATCCTTGTAATAAACTCTTCTAGAAGATTAGGTTTGGCCCCCTCTAGTTTGAGTTTTCCTTTTTCAAGAAATGACATGTCTTTTAACCAAAAGAAACTAGACACCCGTTGGAACAGAAGTACCAGTCATTTCATTGGCCTAGCACTCACTTTACGAGTTAGGACCTATAATAAAGTTTAAAAGAATGTACAGAGGGACGAGACAGAACTATGTGTAATGAGGATTTTAAGAAGAGAGTAAAGGCGGATTAGCCAAAAAGAGCTATCAAGAGCTTAGACTGCACAGAAGAAAATAAAACTCTACCACAAGCAGTCAACACTCCATGAGAAACACCACCATAACCCAACTAGTCAACATATCCCAACTATTCCACATAATTGAGTTCGATCAGACTAGACCGAACGACATGATAGAAACCCCATTAATTCAAACAATCAATTTGATCCTCTTATAGCAAAACCTTTAGAATTGAAATCTATGCTAGGTTCAAGAATCTAACATGTCGGCGGGTGCATGCCTTCGAAAAAAACTCCCTCCCACCTTCATTACTTGAATTAACTTGGAGGATACTATGCTAGGTTCAAGAATCAACTTGGAGGATACTATACCCCAGAATTTACCAACCTTCACATAATATGGGGCAAACTTTGTTGCTACACAAGAATCTAACATATTCCTTATATGTCAATATAATGCCCAAAACAAAACATGTTCACATTGAAAACACAAAAAAAAAATTTAAACTACCAATTACAAACAGATATCCGCATGCATACATATTTCAATCAACTTGAATTAATGATAATGTGAGAGTACTCATAAGTAGGGCAAAGACTTCAAAAAAACATAAACATAAAAGGTTCCATTAGGTTGAGGAGGGATCTCAGTGGAATAAGTCATCTTCATTACTCATAATGAGTTGCAGAAAGATAACGCAGAAAATATTCACATCACAGATCAAAACACCAACCAAGCCACAAATGGTCCAATCCTAAAAACTATATATAATGATAGTAATAGAATTAATTTTGTTTTCCTTTGGAGTATTTCAACAAATTTAGCTTTGCATTAGTTAACATTATTTCAATTTTCATTTAGAATTTAGTTTTCATTTTTTGTTTATTCTTAAAATGCCATTTCAATATT
>JBAMIB010396493.1:0-10364 GCA_037177415.1 Kaempferia rotunda | reverse complement strand
TTCTGCCAGTTTCATCGCGACCACGGTCATGACACCGAAGACTGCTTCCAGCTGAAGAAGTACATAGAGTCGCTGATCAAACAGGGCCAGCTTCGCAAATACCTGCGGATGCCCTCCCCAAAAGGCAGAAAAGAGGAGGAAGAGAGGGCCGAAAACGAGGACTATGACTCAGACAGGCGGAGAAACAGAAGTCCAAAAAGGCGCCTTCCACCTCCAGTAGGGGTCATCCAAACCATCACCACGGGGCTCCCATCCTCGGAAAGAAAGCGGAAGGCCAGAGAAATTGCGGTTATGGAGTATCAAAGTCCATCAAAGAAACTGGCTCGCAAAGATGGCTCCACCGTCGTCTTCCCCCACGACGACCCGCTGCTGATAATGGCGAGAATAGGGAACTGGGACGTCAAGAGAGTGTTGCTTGATGATGGCTCAAATGCTGACGTCCTATTCTCGCACTTACTGCCGAGCTTGGGCATCTCCAGCAGCGAGCTTAAACCTGTCACCACGCCCACCTTCGGCGTTGGACCATCGGAACTACCCGTCCTCGGATGGATCGACCTCCCTTTGATGATAAAAGGCACTTCGGTAGACGGAGCAGCTGAGTTGTACGCGTCCACAATGGCAAGATTCATCGTCATGGACGTCCCGTCTTCGTACAACGCCATCCTTGGAAGGCAGACTCAGGGGAACCTGCACATTCGCCCCGATGTGAAGTACTTGACTGTCACATTCGCCACCAAGGATGGAGATGCAGAGGTCTTCATCGACCAAGCCGAGGTAAGAAAGGTGTTTGTAAAAGCACGAAAGGCTCCGGCAAACAACTCTACACAAACAGTGGAGGCAAAGGCGCAGGAGAAAGGCAAAGAAGGAGATCCCGCAGAAGCAGAAATGGAAGCAGTAGATCTTGTCCCAGGACAATCTACCCGAATAGGGAAGAGCTTGGCCAAAGGTGATAAGGAAATTCTTGTATCCTTTCTGCTGAAAAATAAAGATCTGTTTGCCTACTCGCCGAAAGACATGCCAGGAGTGAACCCTGGCATAATACAGCACAGCCTCAAAGTAAGCCCGGAAGCAAAACCTATCAGGCAAAAGAAACGAAGCATCTCAGCCCACAAAAGCAACTTCGTGAAAACCGAAGTCCAGCGCCTATTGGATGCTGAAGTTATCAGGGAGGTAAAATACCCCGAATGGTTAAGCAACGTGGTCATCGCCACAAAAGAAGGTAGCAGCAAACTCCGGATGTGCATTGATTTCAGAAACTTGAACGATGCTTGCCCGAAAGACTCATTTCCCCTCCCGCCAATAGATCAACTGGTAGATTCAACGGCCGAATACGGGCTCCTGAGCTTCCTAGATGCCTTCAGCGGCTACCATCAGATAAGGATGGACCCCGAAGATGAAGAGAAAACTGCCTTCATCACCGAGGGAGGAACGTACTGCTATATCAGAATGCCCTTCGGGCTGAAAAATGCAGGAGCCACCTACCAGAGACTGATGAACAAGGTCTTCAAGGACCAAATGGGGAGAAACATGGAAGTATATGTTGATGATATGATAGTCAAAAGCAAGCTGCCCGGCTACCACGTTGCAGATTTGGAGGAAACCTTCCAAAAGCTCAGAGCCTTCGGGATTCGCCTTAACCCCGAGAAGTGTATCTTCGGCGTGACCTCGGGAAAATTCCTTGGGTACATGGTATCCGAAAGAGGCATCGACGCCAATCCTGAGAAGATTAAGGCTCTGCTTGAGTTCCGAACTCCTGCCACAGTCAAAGACGTGCAGAGACTAACCGGAAGAATAACCTCTCTGAGCAGGTTTATTTCCAGGTACGGAGATAGGTGTAGACCTTTCTTCAAAGTCCTCACAAAGGCAGCAAAGATGGAAGGCGACCTCGGAAGAAACAATCATCCTTGGGATGAAGATTGCCAAAAGGCCTGGGAAGAACTCAAAGTCTACCTGGCCAGCCTGCCGACTCTGCGACAACCTCGGGAGGGAGAACCCCTCGTACTGTACCTCGCCGTCACAGAAAAGGCCGTGAGCTCGGTCCTGATAAAAGAAGAAGGGCCGAAACAATGGCCGGTCTACTACGTCAGCAAGTCCCTGCATGGCGCCGAAGTCAGGTACCCTTTGCTTCAAAAAGCTATATACGCCTTGGTGCTTGCAGGAAGAAGACTGCGACCATATTTCCAGGCTCACCCCATCATCGTCCGAAGTAGTCTACCACTACGGGATGTTATGAAGAGAGTTGATCATTCGGGAAGGCTCTCCAAGTGGTGCATAGAGCTTGGCGAACACGAAATCACGTATGAGCCTCGGAAGGCCATAAAAGCCCAAGCATTGGCAGATTTTATCGCCGAAATACCCACCACTGAGGAGAACCACTCAGATCCGAAAGAAGGTGAGCCAGAATGGACCTTGCATGTTGACGGAGCCTCGGGGTCCGAACACCAGGGAGCTGGAATAGTTATCAGAGGACCCGAAGGCCTAGAGGTGATGAAGGCTATCAAGTTCAGCTTCAACGTCACCAATAATGTGGCTGAGTATGAAGCCCTCATAGCGGGATTACGCTTGGCCAGAAAGATTGGCGTGAGAAACTTAAGGGCTCACAGCGATTCCCAGCTGGTAGTTCGGCAGACGGCAGGAGATTATGGGGCGAAGGACCCAATCTTGGCAAAATACCACGAGCTGGTAACAAAACTCATCCAAGAGTTTGACGCCGTGCGGATCGAAAATGTACCCCGGCGGAATAACACTGAGGCAGATTGCTTAGCGAAGTCCAAAACATACACCGAGGTGCTAGACCATCCAAGCATCTCCGTGCTAAGCGTAACGACCTCGGGAACAGGGTGGAAGGACCCCATAAAGAGATACCTCGCAGAGAATGAGCTTCCCGAAGACGCCGGCAATGCTGCAAGACTGCGAAGACGCGCCGGAAGATTCTTCCTGATTGGTGAAGAGTTATATCGGCAAGGATATGCAAATCCGCTGCAGAGATGTGTGGGCGAAGAGGATACTGAGATGGTCCTCGAAGAAGTTCACGAAGGCATGTGCGGCTCGCACATTGGAACTGATGCCCTTGCAGCAGTGATACTCCGCCAAGGATACTTCTGGCCTACCCTGAGAAAGGACGCAAGGCAGTTCGTCCAGAAGTGCGGTAGTTGCCAGAGACATGCAAAAATCCAGAGGATACCCTCGGAAATGGTAACGTCGGCAGACTATCCTTGGCCCTTCGCAGTCTGGGGTATAGACCTTATTGGGCCACTCCCCACAGCGCCCGGAGGCGTGAAATTCTGCGTGGTAGCAGTGGACTATTTCTCAAAGTGGGTAGAGGCAGAACCACTAGCAACTATCTCGGCAAAAGAAGTGCAGAAGTTCGTATGGAAGAACATCGTATGCAGATTTGGCATACCGAGGGTACTAGTAGCTGATAATGGATCCCAGTTCATAGACAAAGGATTCCAGGAATTCATCAGCGACCTCGGAATAAAGATGCACTTCGCCCCAGTAGCTCACCCCCAAAGCAATGGGCAGGTGGAAGTATCAAACAGGACCATAAAAGATGGCCTGAAAAAGAGACTTGGGGAAGCCAAGGGGAAATGGCCAGGAGAACTCCAAAGTGTATTGTGGAGCTACCGAACGACGCCACGAAGAGCCACAGGGGAAACTCCCTTCTCACTCGTCTTCGGAACAGAGGCCATTATCCCAATAGAGATAGTTCAGCCTTCAATACGGGTGCAAGTATTTGATGAAGGCGGAAACGACCTCGGTCTGAGAACTAAGCTCGACCTTGTGACCGAACACAGAGAAATAGCCGAGCTGAGAAGAAAAGCTTTCCAGCAAAGAGTGGCCGCGGCTATCAACTTAAAAGCCAGGCCAAAAGAAATCAAAAAAGGAGACCTCGTTCTCCGAAAGGCCGACTTTGCACCCCGAAGGCCATCTCACGGAGTACTTCGCGCAAATTGGGAAGGACCTTATCTGGTTCTCGCCGAAGTACGAAAAGGCGTGTACAAGCTTGGCGACGCCGAAGGCGTAGAATTGAAAAACACTTGGCATTCAGACGCCTTGAAAAAATTCTACGCCTAAGGTTGAGCGGAAGAGATATATTGTACAAGAAATATTCTAAGTACAGAATGGTCTGGAGAAGAATGGTCTTGAGAAAAATTCTTAAGTATACCAAATTGTCCAAGACAGAATTCCGCGAAGGTGCTCGCCACGAAAAAAGCAGATGTGACTTCCCGAAGTCCCTTGAGCCACTATGCTCGGGAAAAATGGGAAACAAGAATCTTGCAAAGGTACTCGGCATAATCAGTGCAGAGAAAATTTTCCGAACACCCTTGAGCGAACATGCTCGGGAAAAAGGGAAAGCAAGAATCTCGCAAAAGTACACGCCAAAACAAAAGCAGAGGTAATTTCCGAACACCCTTGAGCGAACGTGCTCGGGAAAAAGGGAAATGAGCAATCTCGTGAAAATTTTCCTAAGTCCCTTGAGCAAATATGCTCGGGACAATAGGAAGACAGAAAAATTTGGCTGAAGGTTTTCCGAAGTCCCTTGAGCGAACATGTTCGGGATAAAAGGGAACAAAAAGCCTGCAAAAGACTTAGCCAAATTTTTACAAACTTTCCAGAAAGTCTCTTGAGCGAGCACACTCGGGACAAAGGAAGGTAAAAAGTTTCTTTGGTTGCAGGTTTTCCGAAAGTCTCTTGAGCAAACGTGTTCGGGACAGTGGAAATGAAGAAACTTGCAAGAAAGGACTTAGCCAAAAGATTGTTCATTTAGAGCAAACGCTGCCTTACAAAAGAAGTGCCCAAAGAAGGAGCACAAAGGAGAAAAATAAGAGGAGCCCTAAAACAAACTAGGGAGAGCCGGGCGGACGAAGACCAGGAAGCTTCAGATGCTCGACCTTGGACCACTGCCACCGAGGTCCCTCAGGAATATTTAGGCCCTCCAGAAAAGAGAGGTCCAAATCTGGGAACCTCTGCAGCACCTGGTGCCGAGCGAGGCAGAAGCCGTCCTGAAAGGCGACCTTGGCCATGTTATCAGAAGTACGTTTTTGAACGCCAAGGACATTGACCTCGTCCCTCAGCTCAGCAACCTCCTCTTCGAGCTCGCTTATCCCCAGCGTCTCTCCGGACTCCTTCTTCAGAGCCTCGACCTCGGCTTGAAGAGCATTGTTCTCGTCCGTCAACCTCGACGCAAGACTGTCAGAAACAGCCTTGTCCTTGACAAGATCTCCGTTGGCGGCGAGCAGCCCCTTTACTTGGTCGCCGAGGTCGGCAATCTTCCGGGAGGAGTCCTTTTCAAGTTCTTCTCTTTTCTTCGAGAACTCCTCCCGAACGGCAGCAAGTTGCTGAGAACAATCCGCTGTCAGCTGCTGGTTGCTGGCGATCACCTTCGCAAGCGAAGCCTTCGCTTCACTGAGTTCCCGCGAAGTCGCATCCTTGGAGGCAGCCTGTCTGGCCACCCGAACTCGGAGATAACCAGCGTACTCCAGCAGCTACGGCAAGGCAAAAGTCCAGGTTAGTACAAGTCTAAACACTTAGAAAATTGAGGAAAAAGAGTGTAAAGACTATACCTGAGCAGCGTGCTCGGTGACTTTTGCGGCGAGGGTATTATCCCCCGGGTGAGCCGCCGCAATGGCCCGGAAGGAGGCGTCAGTGGTCATCCCCTTCCAAATCTCCTTTGTCATTTTTGGACAATCGTCGGAGAGCAAATTCATATCCTCCGTGATTGTCCAAAAGGGCTCCAAGGGGATCTTCCCCTCAGGGATTATGGCATCGCGGAGGGCTCGTTTCCTCTCATGAATGGCCCTCCAGCCAGCAGCAAGGGGCTCCTCTGAAAGTAAGAAGGAAGTTAGGAGCAGAAGAAAAATTCGCGAAAGGAAAAGGAGCTGAACTTCGCCTGAAGGCATACCTGGAGGAACCTCGGAGACAGTGTCCTCGGGATCCTCGGGCCCCTCGGAAGAAAGACCCTTACCCTTCTGCCGGTACCGCTCCTCGGCAGTGGGTACTTCTACCACTACAGTGTTTCTGGGGGCCTCGAGGTCGAGAGGAGGCACCTCGGCGGAAGTAGCGGGGACCTCGGCCGGTGGAATTTCAACAAGACCAGCCTCTTCGCCAGCTTCTTCTTCCAAAAGCTCTGGCTGAGAAGGCTGGAGAGCCTTCCTAGCTCGCTTCGCCGAGGGTCCCGCCCCTGTCGTCTTCCTTCTTCGGGAAGCCGCCTTCTTTGTCTGCTCCCCCTTCTCCACTTGGCCAGAAAAGAGGGCCTTGTAATAAGCGGCAGCCCCATCGCCCATCTCTGAAAAAGAGAAGAAATATCAGCGTAAGTCCGAGGAAAAAGTATAAAGGGATGGAAGATTACTCACTTTCGGCAAAAGTTTCGAAAGAAGTCTCCCCCTTAAGGAGCTTGACCAGCCAGGAGTCTTTCCCGGCGATGGCGGGAGCGGGCATATTGAGGTCAGTCACGTGCTCCTTAACCACTTTCAGCTCCCGAAGGACTTCTTCGGTCATCAACCTCCAGTTGATAGGAAAGGGGTAAAGAGCACGAGGAGAGACCTCGGGAGCCCAGTCAGCGACTGCCCGAATGCGGGCGTCGAAATCCGCGAACACGGAAGCCAACGGTGGGGTCAGCAGCATCCTCGGATCAACGACGTCTGCGTTCAGCACTCCCTGAGCCCACCTGGTCGGGACATCAGACCAGTTCTTATCCACCTTGAGGAAAAAGAACTTAGGCTGCCACCCCCGCCAGCTATCCTTCGTGTCGAAGGTGAAGGTGAATTTTTTGCTCCCGGATCCCCGAGGCAGCAGGAAATAGAAGCCACCCTTCGGGACCACATAGAGCTTGTAGTACTGCATGAAAATGATGAAGTGGGGCTCTATCCCGAACACGCCACACATGCAGAGGTAGGCGTTAAAATAGCAGTACGCGTTCGGGGGAAGCTGGTTCACAGCAATGCCATGGAATTGGCAGAACTCGCAAACCACCTTCGGGGGAGGATACCGAAGTCCGGCCTTCAGTTGGGCTCGGAAGACGGTAACCTCGTCGCCACGGTTTGAAAAAGCAAAATGGCTAGAACGAGGCAGTCTGGTCACAGCGTAAGACGGAAGAAAGAATTTTTTCTTCCACCTCTCTAGTTTTTCGGGGGTGGTACAGCAAGGATGGGCCAGAAGAGGTTTCCAGCTCTCGGGAACAGGCATCGCAGACATGAAAAAGAGTTTGAGATGGAAAAGAAAATAGTTTCCAGAAAAAACTCAGAAGACGAGTTTGGAAAAAACAACAGTTTTCCAGAAAAACTCAGAAAAACAGAGGAATCAGAGTACTCTGGAAATCAAAACCCACCAAAAGATTTGCCTGAGGACGCCGTCGTGAAAGTTGGTAGGAAAAGCTCTGATTAAAGAAGCTCCGCCACAGAAAGCAAGATAAAACGCAAGAACAGAGGGCAAAGCAGAGAGAGAGCAGAAAAACAGTAAGTGGGACTTATGATGGAATGGGCTATTTATAGGCCAAAGGTGGGTAACCGAAAGAACATCATAAGTACCCATTGGAGGCGAACCGTCGCCGTAACTGCCCGCTGCACCCGAAAAGGCGCGCCCTCTGTAAATGACGCGCCTCTCCTCCAATGGCAAGAAGCCACGTGTCAACCGCTGCGCAGAAATGGGGGACGTGCCTCCCCAAACGTGCCTGGAAAACCGGGACACGCCTCCTGATTGGGACACGTCGTTTGACATCCCTGAGAAATGGAGACGCGCCGCTCAGTCTGACACGCTTGGCCATCAGACCTGCAGAAATAAAAAGCAGGCCACCTCGAGGACACCAAGAGACAGGCTATGGCTGAACAGCCCATGACTTTTGGGCAAGAGGTGTATCTTCGGTACAGGCTTTGCCTCGGAGACACCAAAGAATAGGCCAAGGCCGAACAGCCCAGACCCTCGGGCAAAAGGTGCGACCTCGGAACAGGTTATGCTTCCCAACAAGACTCCCAACAACAACCTCGGAAAGAGATGCAAACCGAAGTCTTCACTTCGGCTTTCCAGAGGGGGGCATGTGATAGCCAAAGGCTATCGCCTCAATCTGGCCGAACACCCTGCCACAACAATGGCCAGAAGAACTGGCGCTTCCCGGGAACAGGTGGAATCATGCACCTCGGGAGATAGCCGGAGAGCTCCGAGCCTCGGCACGCCAGTAAAACTTGAGGACTCCATTCGCCCCCCAAGGTTGTGAACAGCGCGCCTTCGGAAAAGTGGCACCAGACATTGCTGCCCGAACATGATATCCCCGAAGGCGGAACCCCCTGGAACTGGGAACCCCCGAACTGAGGGTATGCTTCCCGAAGAGGCTCTGTCCGAACTAGAGGACGACCTCGCCCAGGGACCTCGGGAGTACGGCAGGCGCATTTAAGGAAGCATTTAAGGAAGCCTCTGACACGTCCCACCACAGACGTAAAAAGTCGCCCTGACGCGCAGACGCCATCAGAATCATATCATGGCCCGTCTCAGCACAAGGCTCGAGGCCATCTAGTTACCAACTATCTGTCCCCTACGCCCAGACGTTCAGGAGCATCCGACCGCACACGTGTCATGATCTGAACGGGCTAGGTATTCCTATATATACAGGAAATAAATACTTGACAGGAGGTTGGTAGGCCGGAGATACAGCTCCCACACTCTGAGAAAATACCAGGCGAGACTTTTCTGCCTTTCTCTTTGAGCTAGTGACTTTCTCCTTCTTCCGGCCACCACTGACTTGGGCGTCGGAGGCTCCCCCCCCGGAAAAACACTCCGGGGGCCTCCTAACCCTGTTTACCAGCTTTTCAGGTACTCTCCTTGGGGCGATCCACCTTCCAGGCGTTCTTCCTCCTAGAAGTCTCCTCAACAGTCATCATGACTCACAACGATGAGGCCCAAGGCCATCATTTGGCGCCGTCTGTGGGAACCCGCTCGCAGATTGCCGTCGTTGAGACTCGGCGTTCTAAGGACAAGGGACTCCCAAGGTCCTCGTCCGCGCCTGAGATACAACCGGCTGCTGAGCAGACACTCCCAGAGACTTCTACGCCCGAGGAGGACCGCCCTCTGGTAATCACCATGAGCTTCTTGAGGGACTTTCAGCGCTCGGTCGTTGCTGAAATGACTCAGCAGATCGACCGAAGATGGCCACAGCAGTCACAGGCCCAGAAACCCTCCTCATCAGCACGCCCTCGGGAGAGAAGCCCCAAGTCTACACACCGCAGTTCAGGAAGTGGAGAGCCTCGCGGAGAATCATCCACAGAAGATATAGCCCTCGGGAAACGGCCTGTGGGACAAACCGGGTCCAAGCGACCGAGAGTCTCACAGCGAAGCAGTTCGTCGCCCGAGGCGAGGTCCCTGACCCCTCCGCGCCGAACTCGCTCCCCGAAAAGGCGCCGTCGATCTCCCTCCCGCGAAAATGGTCCTAGCGCCACTGCGCTTATGGAAAGGATATTGGCACGGCTGGACAGAGTGGAGAAGCAAGTGACCAGAAAACCCGTTTGGGACAGGCTGTCGGGGGCATTATGCGAAGATGGCTCCCCGTTTATTCGCACCGTCGTTGAGGCAGCTATGCCAGGCGACTTCAGAGTGCCTAGGCTGGAGATCTATGATGGCCGGACTGATCCACAGGCCCATCTGACGAAGTACAGGCGGAGCATGATAATGCACGGAGCTGATGACGCTACCATGTGCAAATGCTTCGAAGTCACCCTCACGGGCCCAGCAACAGCATGGTACAATTCCTTGCCCCCAGGGACTATCACTGAGTTTCAGGAGTTGTCCACAGCCTTCACCCAGCAGTTCATTGGGAGCAGGCCGACGGCCAAAATGCCTGTGCAGATGTTCGACATAGAGCAGAGAAACGGAGAGACGATCCGAGACTATGTCGAACGATTCAACAGGGAAGCACTCAGCGTCCCGGACTTCCGGCCCGAAATCCGCATCCTCGCTATGACACGGGGCCTTCGGCGTGACTCACAGCTGTTCTACGAGTTCTCAAAGGACCCCCCGGAGACCCTCGGAGAATTTTACCGAAGGGCAGAGCAGCACATGACAGCCGAGGAATTGAGGATGGCGGGGCCGAAGTCTGATCATCACCGCGCCGAAGGGTCCAGTCAGCAAGCTCGGCATCTTTCTGAACACACAGGCCGACCACGACGAATGCGAGGAAGGAAACCTCAAAGTTTCACGCCCTTGAGCACGACACGGACCAACATTCTCATGGCGCTGGAAAGGCAAGGGACGCAGATTCGGCGGCCAAAGGCCATGGCCGCCGATAATAAGAAGAATGCCAAGAAGTTCTGCCAGTTTCATCGCGACCACGGTCATGACACCGAAGACTGCTTCCAGCTGAAGAAGTACATAGAGTC
>JBAMIB010396475.1:0-10366 GCA_037177415.1 Kaempferia rotunda | reverse complement strand
AAAAAAGTGGGTGATTTTTTAATTAAAATTTTTACTAAATAATTAAAATTTTATTTTATTTTTATTTATTTTATTATTCTTTTGTAATTAGATATTAAAAATAGTTTTTTTTTCATTTTATTAACTTTCTTTTTTATTTTTGGATTTTTTTATTAAAGTTTTAAAATTAAAAAATAAAATGGATAAATTTAGAGGATGATTGTGAGTTTAGTAATTAAATTTTTTAAAAAGAAAATCCAGTTATCAATATCTAAGGGGGCGTTTGGTTTGTATATTTTCTATTTTCAATTTCTGAAAAACGCGTATTTTCTAAAAAATAGTGTTTGGTTTGTATTTTCCATCTATGTTTTCTAAAAAAATGCATAGCATTTTCTGAAAAAATAGAGAATGTCAAAAAGTCGTTTTCTATTTTTTTAGAAAATGCACATTTCTCATAAAATAAAAATAGAAAATAAATAAACCAAACACCCCCTAAAGTTTTTGACAATATTATTAAGTTTTTTTATCTGGTTTAATTTAAATAAATGAGAGAGGAAAGAGAAAGGTTTAGTTTGGTTTAATTTAAATAAATAAGAGATGAAAGAGAAAAGTGAAAAAAAAAAGAGAAAAAGAATAGAAGAGAGATGTTTACATGCATCCAAATCAAAAAATAATAACATGCATCCAAATCAAAAAATTATTATTTTTTGAATTGTGGCTTGGATACTTTGTAAACAAATAATAGGTTAGCTGCGTATGGCAGGGGTATAATGGAAAACAAGTGCACCCTTTAAAAATGTTGCCAATCTAATTCATCAAGAATTCACCCGTTCATCCATCCTACACTCAATCAAGTTACTCCATTCATATTGTTATCTTTATTTGTTTTCTAGTTCATTTCATCCTTCATTCTAAATTTCTACCAAAATGGATAATAGTGAATCTTTTAGGAAATTTTCAATTCTGAAAATGTTGAAGAAAATATAACTTCATAAAGTTCACACAAATGTCTTGATATTTAATATTTTTAATTTTTCACTTCCATACAATATTATTCCAAAATTTTTCAAATGTTCTATACATGATACATTCCACAATTTCTTCTAAATTTTTAAAATTCTCAAAAGTTTCTAAGTCCTTCGAGTAATGCCCCCTCAACCTCCATTTTATACGAGACTGCTTGAATATTGATGGTCCATGACATTCAATTCGTAATGTCACCCTCTCCTTATGGAATTTCTCCTCCACAATCATCTTTCATGCTCTCAGACGAATCAAGGAGGGCTAGCATAGACATATCCAAGACCGACAAAGAACCAGTAACACCATTTGTGGTCCTAGAGTTGGACAATGAAATGAGTCTGGGTGTGTGTGACATTAAACCAACAAAATGGTCAATGGACGAAGAAATACACCTTCCAAAGTTATGGATCAATATTAACACCGATCCAATTATCAGTAATAATCAGAAGGAATAAACTTTTTGAAAATGAATAGCAAAATACTACAACAAGAATCGATCCGTTGGATATGTGGAGTGACCCTAGGTAAAGTTAAAATTACATTTCTATAGGCTCAATCCATTGGTGAATGAATTTACAATCATCTGTAATAGCTCTTATACATAACGTCAATGTAGGTGGAGCAATGAGGATGTCCTCATGAGAGCACATAAAATGTGGCATGAAAATCATGGTAACAAGTTATTCAACTATGAACATATTTTTTAAAAAACTATGAACATATTTGACGAGTTGTCAAATATTGTGAGAAATATACTCCACTGAAAGTTTGTCATCATGCTAATAAGTAGTTCAAGACCTCTAAATCAAAGGGGCACACATGCTTATCCAATCTAGATGCTCTATTGATGTGGATGGTTGTGAAGTCAGTATTCATCCAATTGGGCAAAAGGAATCAAAGAGGAAAGACAAATCTAAAACTAGAGATATTGATAAGGTGCAAAATGAAAGAATTATAAATACAAATAATTGAAATGCAAAAGCACGAGATAGCAATGAAGGATTATGAAATCTTTATGAATGATACTAATGGAATGATAGAAGATTAGCTTAATTTACATTATAATTATTGTAAATGTATTTAAAAGAAATATGGTATGTAGTAGATATCTTTTATATGGTATGTAGTGGATTTCTTTTAAGTGATTAAATTTTGGATTTAATCAACTAAGTTAGTATTTATTTCAAAGCATTTATTTCATTCCGTGCTTGTGCTTTATTTATTGTTTTATAATTTGTTATTGTCAACTTTGAAATTTAATATACTATTCACCCCTTCTAGTATAAAAATTATCCTAGGCAACTTTACACACATAGAAACTATGCAACAAACTTTTTGTTCATTTGTTAAGTTCTAAATCATCAATTGAATGCTCCGACTAAAACATCTACTTACTTATTATTTGATTGGTCAAACACAAATCCCTCATACACTCAAAGCTTAGTTTACTCAATCATCCACCAACTAAATTCCAAGATCAATCAACTAGTCCTGACTTTGGCCATATCTAAGGTCGAATAAGTCTAAATTGTTACCTACCCTTCATCCCTTCTATACAACTCACTTCATACCCATCTCATGTAGAGTTTATCCAAACCTTGAGATCTTTTCTCAAGTCCCTTGGATACAATAAATCCTTAGTTCCTTCTAACTAAAAGTCAAGTTGAAGGCCATTTTAAACCATTATAACCTATATGGGATTTTTTTTAACCATTAAAACCACCATTAAACCATTATAACCACTATGAGTCAATCCCTGGAGTAAAATGCATTAATTTATTCGTTTTATCTCGTTGTTGGGCCGATGGTAAGGGGCATTTGGAGTGAGTCACCTTTTATCATATAATGGTCATGTGGTAAAAGGTGATTCTCTCTCTCAGTGCCCCCGCCGACTTATCCCTAGATCAACACAAAGGAGATAAATCATAGGTGGTTACTAGTCATTAGTGCAAATGGTCAAGCATGGGGGAGGTATACATTAGTACAACCTCAAAACCTTATATGACAACCTCTCATGTCTTAACCACCGCACCACCCCGAGGGGGCAAAAAAAAATGCACGAGCATACCAAATTGCAAACATAGGTGACCACATATGCAATTAAAATAAACGCTCAAAATAATGTTTCATCAAGTACAAGAAAATTTTTGACACCAAATCAATAAAATACAAGCAATGGTTCTTGAAAACCCTAAGAGATCCAATTTTAAAGATAATTCATCACAAAATATATATTGTTTAGTTCTCTGCTTATCAATTCAAACATGTACAAGTATATCTGTTTATTAACTATAAAAATGTTGCAACATTTGAACAAGTACCAATGAGAAAATATGGAGAAAGGATGTGACCCCACATTCATGCTTATGCAAAAAAGCAAATAATTTCAGATATGTAATACCGCTAACAGCAATTCTTGTTTGAAATGGATAATTTAAAAGCATAACGGGCAAGACAAAAGCATATAAAGAAATGAGAGAGACATTCAAATATTATCATCTCTGAAATCTATTAAACTATTTCCTTACCCCTGGGCTTTGAAGTTTGACTTACAGACTCAGAGCTTCTTGATGGTGGTTGACTAGGTGTCAATGATATGGGTGTCAAAGGAGGTGAAGAAATATCGGCTGTCATGTTTTGGTTTGTAGGAACTTCCAACAATTCTGAAACTGAAACACTGGGAGATCTTTGACCACTAGAGGGTATAGAAAAGCTCCGTGCCATAGCACCTGGAGGTGTAGGTAGTGGAGATGCTGTTTGTGATGACCGCGATGGTAGCTTGCTAGTTGCTCTAAACTCATTACAACGGTACATCAATGGCCCTGAATGACCAACCAAAGATGAAGGCTTTGCAGATTGTTTTGAACCAACAGGAGGTCGAGGAAGTTCATGAAGTTCATTGATTTTTGGTGAGGATATAGGAGGAGGTGAGGCATTCTGAGACAACTTCTGAGCCATGCTAGGCTGAGGTGCAATGGTACGAGTTGGAAATGCTTGAAATAATGATGGCTTGTTTGAAGGTGTGTGGCCTGTCAGTGGACCAGAGAAAGCTTGTCTCTTGATCTTTTTAGCATCTGAAGCATTTATTGCAAACTGTGACATAGACAGCTCTTCGTGCAAAGGAGGAATTCTAAGTTGTCCACTATTGATATTCTCCTTCAGCAATGAATGCGCTTTAGGTAATTTTATAGGGCTTGGAAGTTGAAAATCTGTAGAATCTTTTCCAGGCATATTTGTCTTCAAAGGGGAGGAATACCATAGTTGTCTTCTGAAGTCTGCAGTAGTCTCTACCCTAGATGCAGAAATTGTTTCATCAAACCCTGTTAAGGATGACTTCCTTTCATCAAGAGGTGTAGGTAGAACATATGTGTGATATTTCTTTGTTGATGCAGGTCGCAATTGATTAATACGGTCAGAAAAATCAACCTTCTTATTAGCCAAAAGAGGTGCTGACATGCTCACAGCCCTAGGATCCTTATTGAAATAAAGGTTATCTTTTTGTGTTTTATCTGAATATTCCTGCAAATAAAAAGTAACTCATAATATTTGAACAATGAAAAATGCCGGACAACTATCTATATATGATTTTGGCTACAGATGCTCAAAGTACAAATAAATGATAATACACTAAATTTTCTGTTAGTACAAGTGTACAACTGTGGCACAAGGAGTTGTGAGTCCATGGGGAGACATTCAATGCAAGGTTTTATGCTTAAGCAAATTTTAAGATTCATTACCAGAAGCTATTTAAGATCCAGAACATACTAACTGTAGCTTACTGTGTTATGCATGTAGTGTTGTTTACTTCTGCAACTCCGTCAGTTCATACTTAATAGTTGATGAGAAGAGCAACTAATTATCCACATCTGCAGTTTGTGGGGCTTTTTAAGTTTTTATAAAGGTCAATTAGGAAACATGTACAAGACTGCAGCTTATCATATTTAATACATATGCAAGATACTAGCATAGATATCACTATACTACAATGCGAGATGCATCTTAACCGAGTTCTCTTACCTTACATAATTCAAGTTTGATTTATGTTATGGTCTGCAAATTCATAAATTCTGTGAGTTTAGAGGTTAAGATGGCTCATGAGTCTTGAATCAACAATTAACCAACCATTCTATAGTATGCCTTAGAGTCAAGGTCCACAACTTCAACCCAAGCCTGCATAAACAACAACAACTAAGCCTTAATCCCACTAAATGGGGTACCATACTATCTTACATGTATAAAACACCATAACTTTTACTCATGATCCATAAATTTGCATTAAACAAAAAGAATAAAGAATTAAACAATCTACATGTATAAACATTGTTGTAAATTGTAATGTTATGCAATAAAGATTGAAATTGAACGAGTTTTTAAAAGGCAATTGCATACTAACAATCCACCTACTGCATGTGCACATACCTAGGTATTAAGCGGGTGCCTACATGGTTGGCATTAAGTAATATTAAAAAAATAGAGAAGAATAAGAAATGAGTAAAAAAAACTTATATATATACCAACAACAACTAAGCCTTATCCAACTAGGTGAGACCGACTACACGCACACGCACACACCAACAAGCACTATATTGAATAAACTTTTTGATACATTAATTTTGATTGATTTCACATATTTGGTGGTCCAAAATTGTAAATAGAATAAGTCCATGAATTCAGCAGTGGTACAACAACAATGACAATCATGTCATACAAGACAACATCATATATCTTGCGTGAATTATCATTAACAAAGTGTATTAATGAATCAGTTCATAATCAAATTTAACGAAGTAACAATTAGCAAGTATCCATATAACAATAGCAAAACTATCATATTTTGTATTGCAACAAAGAAAATATACAACAAAATTAGATGCATATAAAAACAACGGAGTAATCTAGTGGCGTTGGGTTTGCATGGGCAGTCAATCCGCTAATTCAAACCATTTTTTTTTTGTGGGGGACCCATTACTAGGTGAACCAGTCTTGTTTTATTTCCACCTAAACAACCGCCTAAACTGTTTTTTAGAACTGTGGAATTCATCATGTGCAAACAATGCCCAATTACTAAAGTTTTTGTAATAACTGCCTAGAGGAGACCTCTTACTAGGTGAACTGGTCTCACTCCATTTCCACCTAGACAGTCATATAAACTGCTTTTTAGAATAGTGGAATTGATCATGTGCCAATAGTGCCCAATTACTAAATTGTTCCTGTCCTTCAGGTACTCATAATTCTAACTCATGCAGCAAAATAGAATCGAATCCCAGAAGTTCAAAGCAACAGATGGTAATTGTCTACATTCAAAAATCTCAAAGCAGGAGAACATCTCACCTCCATTGAGTTTCTAGCTACAGCTTCTTGACCTTGTTCATATTGTCCATATTCAAAGCTCACTTCTCCATCATCATAGACAAAATCATCAATTTCCTCCTCTGTATCATCATCCTCGAGGTTAATAAACTGATAGTCAATATGCTGTTGTTCAGCAACAACTTTAACATGTGGCTCTACCACCTCAAGAGACTCGACCCCTTTTCTAAAGAAATTTAGCTGGTTCAAAAGGAAACACTGTGAGTCTACATATAGAAAATGAGAATTTTAGCTATGAAAACTACCTGTGTTGCATGATGCCGAGCAGCCTGAGTTAAAAGACTCCGAAATTGACCTTGCTTTAGTGATTTCAAGCGGAAGACGAAAAGAGTTGCCTCCTCTTGGTAATCATATTGAGCTTCTCGCAACTTCTCTAAAGTAAAACTTTCAGCTTTGGGATTTCTTGATGTTCCTTTTTGTCTTTGTGCAGCTATCATGCCATTATAGAAGTCTCTTTTCTCATCACACTGACGTTTCATCTCCTCTACAATTTGTAGTTCCTTCAGAAGAGATTCCGATGGGGTTGTGATGGTCTCTAGGACATGCACACGATATCTATCAACATGTTTCTGAAGTTCAAACTGTGCTTTTCCAAGCATCAACAGAACTCTTCTACTTTCTTCATCCTCATTTAGTGCAGTTTTTTCAAGAATACAAGCACCCAGTTCCTTTAAGGCTTCAGAGAACTCTGAAAAATATAACACAAAAAAATGTATAGAAACATTTTTGCATCAATGTAAAAAGGATTTTACAAAGGGAGCTGAACTACTTTATCTAAGCATGGGAACATCTGACTCACGAGTGTCTAGACTCCAAACTCAAAATTGTATCAAAGGCTAAAATTATGGGAAGCTAAAATCCTCTAGATCTTCCAGATTACAGGAGATTCATGACATTGGAGACTATACACCAGACGAGCTCCAAAAAACAAAAAAAGTAGGCAACACTTCTTGGATTTTTTTTTAAGTTATGGTAACAAGACAATGACGATAATAATATGATAATGAGGAACTTAATGATGAAATATGAAATTATTATCATGGACCTTAAATTTGAAAGAAATAAATAACTCAACTTATCCAATCTTCTGTTCTCTCAGATAAGGAATATTTTCTCCAAAACCTCATCATTGACATATGATAAAGCAATTAGGAGATTACATAATTGAACAAAGAAATCAAAATGAGAAAATGGAGAACAACTGCCAAGATCCTTCATCAGCATAGCATAGCATATGTACAAAATAGTAGACTCTAACTATAGTTTAGATATTACCATGGATGGACAGTTCATTCTATGCAAGTCGACGAAGACAAAATTTATTGTTCTAGTTGCCATTCGGCATGCAAAACAACCTCAAGATGACAGCATGGCAACACACATTTGTGCAGAGCTACAGTGGCAGCTGATATTTGCACAAAGCTACAGTAAGGTTTGCAATGACCACGACATGGTGACAACAACATTTAGGAGGCACTGGGTTTTGCAACATTGGCAAGGTCACATAAGGGTTCCATGAGGTCACATGACATTCATAAGGATTTGTGGTTCTCCTCCTCCTCCTCCTCCTCCTCCTCCCTGGTGGCTCTGATATGGCATGTCAATAACATCTGGCATGATGTTAGTAAGGTCTTATTTCGACCCGAGACTATAATCTCAACTTCTAATTTTATACCTTGGATATTAGCATTATTTGCTAGCTCAATGGTAGAGCATTTGACTACTTGTGCTATGGCCGCAAGTCCAAATCGTGTGAACAATGTTATTACTTTAAAGCCAACAATTTTCAAAGGTGAGAACTATGTTTTAGCCTATTATTGTAGGATTGTTGGATGCATCTATGGGTTGAATAGATGCTCATCTTAGTTCATCGTTTCATCTACAATTTGAGTTAGTGTAGTAGAATACAAAATAATAACTCAAACACAAAGATAACTTTACAAACACATGTTTTACGTGGTTCAGCAATGCACACTCAGACTCCTATTCCATGGCTATGATCTAACAGTAGATCACTCCCGCAATCCCTTTATCTTTCTTCTTAGAACTCCTCCAGAGTAGAGAAATCTCTTACAATAGTTGTTGTCCAAATACAAGAGGGAAACTGCCTAAATACAATGAGAATGAAGAATTACACCAATGGAGCTTTTCTGTTTTGCTTGTTTTCTTTCTCTTTTACTAGCTTGGAAAATGGCTTAGGAATGTTCTTGCATTCACTTAAGATTTGTCTCCAAAAAGAAAAATCTCAAACTTTCCTCCTTTTATAAGCTGCTTGTTGTTTTGGAAATCATCCATCAAGCAACTAGTATGCACCCATTCGACTGTCGTCTTGTCAACCAACAGTTGGTGCAAATCTTTTAAAAATCGGCTCCTTTTCCTAGTGCGTTGGTCAACTGGTAATCATCACCAATCAACTGGTCATGCACCAATTGCCTGGTCACCCAATAAAATTGATCATCAAATAGAAACATTTTGTTTGTTAACATTACAGCCCAAGTCGACTACTCCATTAATCAAGTGAATTCCACATTAGTCAATTGATCCAAAATCACAAATCCCCGACAAGTTTACTTTGGAGTTTGAAGTTTATCAGTCGACCTGCCTGTTCTATCAATCAAGTGCACTATTAGTGACAAAATTCATATATCAATCAAGTCGATTAATATTCTAACTCTAACATCGAATCTCATCATGCTAAGACACCCTATGTCTCCAAACTCCCGTGTACAAGTTGACCTTGGCTTACTAAATCTTCATCCTTGTCTAGTATTCAGTTGACCTTAACTTACCAAGGCTTCTTCTACCTAGAGATTCCTTGCCTTTGACACTTCTAAGGCCTATAGGCTCCTCACCTCCCAGGCTTCCAATGCTTAGAGATTTCTCACCTCCTAGATTTCCAATGCTAAGAGACCAAATTCTCCCGAACTTCCAATGCTCAGAAACCAATTCTCTAGGACTTCATCCATTGTCCAATGTCAACCAACCTTTGACTCGACAGGTCTTCCAATACCTAAGGGCCTAACCTCCGAATTCACCAATTGCCTAGAGTTCACTCCTGTAAGATTTCAACCTTGCCTTGCATCCAACCTGCAAGGACTTGATCACTTGCCAAGCATATTCAATCCTCCATTCCATAACCTGCTTGAACTTCCACCACATGCCAATATCCAATTTTCTTTGACCTATTAGAGCTTCCATCACATATCTAACATTCACTCTTTAACCATTTACTTTCATCACATGTCTATCATCCGGTCCTCCCTCCCTAACCGATTAGGACGTCACATGTCTAACATTCAATCCACTCCTCCCTCCCTAACTGATTAGGACGTCACATGTGTAACATTCAATCCACTGACCAGATAGGGCTTTTATCACATATCTAACATCTAGTCCTCTTTGATCAATTAGGATTTCCCTTCCATCACATGTCAAATGCATAACCCCTCCCCTTCAATGAGAAAGAATTGGCTTGTCTATTATTTCGTGTGTCATGGTTGTACTTGGCTCTATGATAAATTACACTGGTCATTTAGATATTCACAACATCGTAAAATGCTCATGTTAGAGTTTTCTTGAGCGACAAATAAATTGGTCAAACAAGTATGATTTGCTCTCATTCACCCCAGTGTGGTCTTACGCACTGAAATTCCATAAAGTTGGCTAATGAGATTGTTGGTTCAGAAAACATCATACAATCAGACCAAAGTTTTGATATTGGCAAAGGTTCAAAGTTAACTTATGTTGTGTTCTCATGAGCTCAATGAGTGTGCAGGAAGCTAGTCAAAAGGCAAGTCCTAGTAGGTGATATTAGGCAACTGGAAGCCCTAGTCAAGGTTTGAAGTGTCGATCCGTGCCGCCCGGCACGAACGGTTTTTACCGTTCTGCCGGGGACACGAAACCGCCACCGCACTGGCACCACAAGCTGGCACGTTTCGAGCAGCAGGGAGGCATCGCCGGAAGCTTCTGGCGCCGTCGGAGGTGTCGCTGGGCG
>JBAMIB010396455.1:0-10368 GCA_037177415.1 Kaempferia rotunda | reverse complement strand
CATTTATGGAAATATATTCTAAATTCATTATTCTTAAACCTAACTCTATTTATGGATTAATTTTTCTTGGTGAAATTTTAATCCGGGGACCGTGGTGGCATCACTATGAGATTCCGGGAGTACGATTTCCAACAACTTGGTTACAATCTAGGTGGTTGTTAATCCAAGACAATTGAAGATCACTATAATACTCCTTTGTTGAAGGTGGAGAAGCCTCTTACAGACTATTAAAACTCACAAAAAGACTAGGAATTGATTACATTAGTTATGTACAAGTTATTCTTCATTTCCTAACTTAAGAGACCTTTTTATAACTCTTGGAAACTCTATCTTGTGGGTTGAAAGCACCTCCAGCAGTGCCTAGGGCACCATCAGTTGGATAAAACTCTATATAATCTTCAACGGTCGCTGACTACAGCCATGAGGGTGCCTTCAGCAGGCGCCTTCTACTATTCTAGAGGCGCCTTCACTACTTTCAGGAGGCGCCTTCTTCCTATCGTTGAGGATGCCTTTGGTTTTGAGAAAACGTCTTCTATAGGCGCCTTCGCTAATCTGAAGGCGCCTTCCAGCTTCAGCAGGTTAACTCCAGAGTTGACTTATTCGCTTCTGGTCGACTACGTTCTTTTGGTTGATTTCGGACATCCGGAATAGGGCTCACCCGAACTGATGTTCCGTCCTTATTCCTCAAGCGGTCTTCCTCTTCAGCTTCTCATCCCTCGGACCACCGTGCGCATCCTTCTAGTCCACAGGTGTACTCTTCTGTGGCTTTTTGTCCCTCGAATGCACCAAGCCTGTTGACTCGCTTCTCATGTCATCCTTCTCATCCATCACGTCTTCCGTTCGACTTCTTGTGTTTCTAAGCTCCTGCACACTTAGACACAAGGATCAGTAAACCACAGGGTATAATCTAACTTGGTTGATCACATCAAAACCATCCTGGGGACCAACACCTGCAACGCGTTCCTTACGGGGAACAACCTAGCATTAACACAATAGTTTAATGGATTCATTCATTAAAATTTGCCAAAGTTTTACGCTGACTGGCAGGTTAATGCAACCCTCTTCTTTATTCGGGGTTGGAACTGGTCATGACTGGTTTGTCACAGGCGGAGTTCAAAGAGAAATTTAAAGATTTTATAAGGATATTAACTAATAATAAGTTCAAAGAGAAATCATACACGGAAATGTCTTTTGCCAATATAAAAGAATCATGCAAGCATGACATTGGACAATTTGTTATTACTTTATATGTATAGAGGTACCACCTGAGTCAAAAATCCGATAGAAGGTTGGATGGAATATAACACAAGTGTAGCAAAATTTCCTCTGCGAATAAAATAACAGTTAACTAAGATGAGGATGTATTGCAGTATGAAGCTGGAGAAAGTGTGAATACTTCTACTCAATAGGAGCTGTGATAATAAAGATAGAACCCAATGAAACACCTTTAATCTCTACTGATTTGACTATGCTATATTAGCCTTGTAGAGGATAACTTGGTTGAGAAGCATGAAGAGAGTATTATATGTTTCTGACACATCTAAGTTTTCCATAGTGGGCATATTTGGGTCTGCCGTATGGACTTTCATGATTTCTCCTATGACCTTCTCTACCATCTTAAGCCCCTCTAAATGACAATTGAGTGGCCAGCTGGAATTATCTACGAGGATTCTGATGGTTTTGGAGATTTGGTTAATGCCCTCAACTTCCTTGTATAAACATCAAATAGAGGTGAGATGAAGGTGCCTCCTAGACTTGAGTCTTCACAGGCTCTAACTTCAGTCAAACTGTGTCAAAGTATATAATGGTCAAAAGCTGATCAAAATGCTGTTGCATGGCTCTTACATCTAATGTATTCAGAAGATATCCACAGATCAGTAGCAATAGCCTGAACTCTACCAATATGTGTGATTATCTCTATGTCAGACAGTGGCACTTTGAAAAGACTATTATTCACACCATAAGCTCAAGAAAATATCATTGATGTATAGATCTTTAGCATGTGTTCAAGTCTAGATCTCTAGCCTATGTCCAAGTCTTATAACATGAAAAAAAACATTAAAAAAATGCTCATGAGGATGAGACCAGTAGACTGCCTAAGAAGATGAGTAACAGTGCATCAATCTGCTCTCATGAAGCTCTAATGGGCTCTGGGAAATTGGCTGCTTGGGTAGTGAGATATTCCACTTGTCCTTGACTCATAAACCATGCACTAATTGCATAGATCACGAAACACAATTTTTGTTCAACTTTCTGTGGTAATATGCATGGATCTTGATAGATTCAAGGAAGTAGTACATTGAACATATGTTGATGTGTTGGAGGAGCTTGTCATTTTGAAACAATTTCTGTTTTAGAAGGAGGGATTAGGTTGTTTTTAGAATGTCTATTACCATGAAATGATGAGGGCAAATGGTGGTAGATTCAGATGACCACTAGATGATAAACATTTGTCTAATACCTAATTGGTTGACCTAGGGTTCACGCACTAAAGCCGCATGTTGGGATGAGGATGCCCAGAGTTGGTCAGAGTTGTAGATGCATGGATGGCCAGCTGGGGATTGGCTGATGATGAAGGGACCCGATGTTGTAGGCAGAGGAACAATGGAGATTAATAGAATTTTCTTTTGTTTGTTATCTCAAAACAGCAAGCCACTGCTATATACTAGAAGAGATCAACTTGATAATCCATTGTAAATCGCTATCTATCATGAATTTATATTATTCACCAATGTAATATTGCATTTAGGCCCTTGTAATATATACTATTTACAAATAGATATATAACAAGAATACATGAACCAATAATAAATTCCTTGGGTTCTTTTCTTCTTTCAAGGTGTTCTTTTCAAATTCACGTGGTTATTTATTTTTCTTGAAAGTTTTGGTTAGAAGGCACCTCCGGTACATATGTTTGAGAATCTAGTAGACTAGTGGAAGTTTGATGCCCTTCTTAAATAAAATAACTATCCTGTAAAGCATGGCCTTGTTGAATGAAGCTTTTGCTATATAGGATTTAGGTTGGTAAATTCGTGCATCCTTGTGGAATAGCTTTTTGTCTATCATCTTTTAAAGAATGATTTGCTTACTAGTGAATGTAAACTGCCATTTTTCCAGGAAATTTCCACTGGAATGTTGAAGATGTTGCTAAAGCTATTGTATGTATGATAATGTCTGGACCTTGTCTAACAGGATATACACAGGTATGCGGATATACAGCATATTTAGAACTTTATACAACCAAAATGTTCTGTAAACCATTATGAGATGTGGCATTTGATTGCTTTCTGTTTGTAGACAATGAATGACTGGTATGACAGAGAAATTGATGCAATCAATGAGCCTTATCGTCCTATTCCTTCAGGATCAATTTCTGAGGGCGAGGTATAAATCTATTAAACTGAATAATATTCATTCCCATTACCTATCTTTTCAAGATCTATTCTAACAATAATGCCTATCATCTATGTGCTACTTAGTCATTGGTTGCAACGAGACAGTTACACCTGTTGAAGTAGGGTGACCACAAAATCAACAATGTATCGGTAGTACAAGGATTTAGAAAAATATTTTCTCATTTTATTTTCATACATTTATATGTGCACCAACAGTCCAACACTACCCAAATGATCTATCAAGAAACTTACCTAATAGGAAACTACGTCCATCTCTATAGTAGTGTTCCCCACACTTTCTCTCACCACCATCCTTTCCCTCTGGATTCTGGAGGGTGTTCAAAGCTGAGTAAAAATCCTCCTGCATGCGCTGGTCCCTATCCTAATGGCTAGTAGCCTCCCGTGATTTACCTCCTCCGTGGCCTGGGGTCGAGTTGGCGGGAGCGCTGGGGGCGAGCTCATCGCCTTTTGCCATCATGGATTCCGGAGGGTGGAAGCATATAAATACGATTAACGGCAATTAATTCTAAAATAGAGAAAAACTATTGATGGATTAAGTAATGTTACATGCACATAGATCGTGCCATAGATCATAATGTTTTCAAAGATGAGATCACATTGCCAACAATATATATGTAGCCTACACACATCAATTTTACAACATTATGTATACCCGCTAAGAAAAAAATTCTGGCCCCACAGCTGGTTGCACTATTATTGCTGTAAGAGAGCAAATAGGTTGTTGACTTGTTGGATATTATTGGTAGCAACAGATTGACAGATTCTCTTTTTTCATTTAATCATTTTTTTGGAAACATTATTTGGCCAAATGCATCAATATTTGGTTGGTGAAAGGAAAAGGATCCATTGGTATGCAAACTTGTTATTCAACAATCGAATCCTTTTTAATATATTTAATATATCTCTTTCTCAGGTTATAACCCAAATTTGGGTGCTTCTTTTAGCCGGCCTTGGATTGGCAGGCCTGTTAGATGTGTGGGTAGGTCTTCTTGAGTACTTTTAATCATGGTAACGTTCATGTTGCACCTTATTATTTTTTATCCACGCAGAAATTCTTAACCACTTAAATTTCAGGCAGGGCACAAGTCTCCTGACATATTTTATTTGGCTGTTGGTGGATCTCTTATCTCTTACATATATTCAGCTCCTCCACTTAAAGTACAGACATTTCATCTCTTCTCTATCTGTTACATTGACATTTTGGATTGTCAAAACAAACTATCCTTAAAATTCGTTCATTCTCTTGTTAATTTCCAACCTCGCAGCTCAAGCAGAATGGTTGGATTGGAAATTTTGCTTTAGGAGCAAGCTACATTAGCTTGCCATGGTAGTTATTGATGCTTGTAACCATGATTGTTTCTTCTCTTGCTTCTGTAGCATTTGTTTCTTCTCTGAGCTTTCTATTCAAACATATGTTGGTAGGTGGGCTGGCCAAGCGCTCTTTGGAACTCTTACTCCCGATATTATTGTCTTGACACTCCTTTACAGCATAGCTGGGGTACTAGTGATTCTTCTACAAGCCAGTCTTGTCAACATATTAGGTTATTTAATTTAATATTGCATTCTTTTGGCTCAGCTTGGAATTGCAATAGTAAATGATTTTAAAAGCATTGAAGGAGACAGGGCTTTGGGACTTCAGGTTCATATTCCAGAACACTTGTGATCTATATGGCTTAAACTGATGTCAATAATTGCATTCCTATACTCTGGCATTCGACAGTCACTTCCAGTTGCTTTTGGCATGGAGACTGCTAAATGGATTTGTGTAGCTGCTATAGATATTACGCAGTTATCAGTTGCAGGTATATATTTATACAATTTCTCATCTTCTCTTTTTCTTCCCACGTTACAAGTGTGAAATCCAGGGCAATCAATTTATAATTTAATAGTAATTTTGGAAGGTAATTAAAATTTAAAAGGCAACATTTTTGTAAATTGTATTAGCACAATATAATGGCGTATAATTAAAATAATAAGAACCTATTTTCCAATGGATCTTCAATTTAGTTTCTTTCCGGCACCCTCTGGATAGAAGATATTGATTCCTTTATTGCCTTTTTTGGGTTTTTTATTTTCTCTGTCCAGCTTCTCATCTTATATATGTTGTGACGTTTATCTAGCCATATAGGTTTATGTTAAAATGATCAAATTGATATTTGAACTTTCAACGAAGATGGTCTTTTATGGTCTTTAGCTGACTTGGCTGAGAGTAAACCATGCTTTTATTGTCATGACTGCTTGTTTGTGATGGGTTTAACTTTAGAATTCACTCGTAACAGTTCGTTCATATATTTGCCCTTGTTGCAGGATACCTTCTTGGTGATGATAAGCCATTCTATGCATTAGCATTGCTTGGATTGATCCTCCCACAAGTATATTTCCAGGTAATATATCTAAAATCACTGCTAGTACCTGCAAAATTATAAGAGGACTCGCAAACATCCACCTCATTGATCTATGCCTCTAGCTAAAGCATTTGAAGTTGTTGTGGAGTCCTCGTAGTATGAATGCCTTGATCCACTGTACAATAACAACAATCCAGTATTATCCCACTAGATGGGGTTGACCCTTGATCCACTGTAATCCATCAAAATATACATGTATATGCTTTCATTTTTGGATATGAAAACTGTTCTATTTTTGTGGTCATGATAACTTAAATTTTTTCTTGGCAGTTTGAATACTTCTTGAAAGATCCCGTTAAGTATGATGTCAAGTATCAGGTAGTTCCATTTCTTTACATATATTTTGATCTTTGACTTTAATATCCGAATAACAATGTTTACATTTTCCACAAGCAGGCTAGTGCTCAACCCTTTCTGATTCTGGGTTTGTTAGTTACAGCCTTGGGGATCAGTCACTGATTCTACAAGTCGTCTTGTTGCTGAATGATCTTGTGATCGTTTGGTGGTTTGCTTCACAGTGATGCTCTAAGTGGACTATGGCATAAACAATTCTATAGCCTCAACAATAACATGAGCAACTAAGGCTCGATCCGTATAGATGTAACAGGAAGCTGTAGATTGACATTGCATGGCAGAAACGGGCTATAACAAGAGGTACTTATATAGTAGTCATGCGAAGAGGATTGAATCTGCTTTATCTATGAATAAGAAAACTATAAGTTTGTCTTTCTTTTAGTTGAATTTGTGTTTTGATTGATAGATTGTTGTGAGATATTATGAATTCTTATGAAATGATCTATCCATGGGTCCTTCGTTATTCCTTGGCTACTATTTTGCCAAAATTGATCCGAGCTGAACTTTTTCTGTCTGAATGAAGTGTCGTAAAAATTGTAAATACAACAACAATTAAATTTTATTCAACTAGATGGTGTCCGCTATATGATCCTTCTACAGGTTATATTTTTTATTATATTATTATTTATATTTAAATATATTTTATTTTATTATTATTAATTAAGTCTGTTATGAAAGTTTTAAATAAATAAATAAAATTAATTGTTAAGTAAAAAATTCTATGGTATAATATTGCAATTTAATGCATAATTTGTTGAATATTCCTTTAATCCCTTTAATACGATGGTTATTGTTGGGCGGTGGAAAAAGTTCTATTTGATCCTTTATGTGTTTACTTCGAAAGTTGAAATACGGAGGATAAGATTATCCGCATCAATGATTCTATTTCAATTTTTGTAAAAATTTTTAATTAAAAATATGTTTTATAATTTATTGTATAGTGCAATACAGAATTATAATTAATGAAAATATTTTAATTGGTAAATAAAAATATAAATATTTTTGAGAAAATTAAGTATTCTTTTTAAAAAGAATAGGCGTTATATGTTTTTTTTTTGTTTATATGCATGTTATTTATCTCAGAAATAAGTCAATGAACCTAATTAATTTTTTAAATTTTTTTTAATGTTCCTGGAAATGAATTAAGCATTAATATGCTGCCTCTTTTTCTTAGTTTTGTATCCTAGGCTGTCTCTGTTCTGCATGACACGTTGGTTCCCTAGTTCTAACGTGACTAAGTGTACAGCTGTCTTGATATTTGGAGTCAAACGTGAATTTGTGCAAGATACTTCTCAGTCCAGTGACTTGTAATTTTAAAGATGGATGTAAGGCGCATTCGAATCTAAGTTTTAAAGTTAGTACAAGTATAAAGTTAAATTTTATTGTGATCTAACAAAGTTGATTAAGTATACAATTAAGTTGACTGCATACTAGGTAAGGTACGTAAAAGTCCTAGTGGATACTTAGTAAAGGTAAAACCTTGTTACGGCTAGGGGTGAGCAAAAGTTCGGTTAAACCGAAATAACCGATCAAACCGACCGAAGTTTAAAGTTTGGTTCGGTTAATTCGGAAGTTCGGTTTTTTTTCTAGAAATATCGGTTATATCGGTTTAATCGGTTCGGTTTCGGTTTTGGAAATTAAAATTCGGTTAAACCGATTAAACTGATAGTTTGAGTTAAACCGAACCAAATCAAACCGAACCGAACCAAATTGAAACCAAATCAAATCAAACCGAACTAAATCGGAACTAAATTAAACCGATATTATGAGTTGAAATGAACCAAACCATACCGGAACCAATCTTAATCAAACCAAATCGAAACCAAACCAAACCAAAAAATTTGGTTATTTCGGTCGAAAACCGAATTAACCGATGTTTTTTCGGTTCGGTCGGTTCGTTTTTTTTTGAAAAGTTCGGTCGGTTCGGTTGGTTCAAAAAAAATTCGGTCGGTTCGATTTTTGGATTAATCGGTTCGGTCGGTTCGGTTTAAACCGATTGCACACCCCTAGTTACGGCTAGACAAGTGGAAGTCCTAGTTGATGATGGGTAAGGAAATCTTAGTCAGTGGGACTAAACAGAAAGACTTGGCAGATTGAGTACAACCTATTTACTTGCCATTAGTTAGATTATCTAATCAAGACATTAAGCATGTTAGTTGGAAGAGTTAATTAATTAGATTTTATAGATGTTATGATTAAACTTAATCTAATTAGGTGGATGAAAGAATTAATATGATTATTGATTGTGATGAATTAAGAGTGTGTTAATCATTAAATATTTTTAATGGATTAAACGAATGGATATGTTAGATGGAACAATTAAGGTTGATGTTGAGTTAAACTTAGTCTAAAGAGTAGAATGGATAAATTATGATTGATAATGTGGTTAACCCGAATTTGATAAATGAAGGGGATTAATTAGGGCTAGTTATTGATCACTCGATTAGGGTTCTTCCTGAATTGGTTTAGGATGTGTTTTAGTTAATTGGATACATAATGGAATTAACTAAAATTATTACATGTGATACAGGACTTGAGCATCATGACGTGGGAGTTATTCGATACAAGCTATAATAAAGGTGGCTAATTCCTACTTTGTCTATTTTAGTTCTTTGACCTTAGTGCATGATCTATATATTTCGATAGTTGTTGCATTTACCTTGACTCCACTCATATTTTTACTTGATACTTGCCTCTTAACCTTTGAGATGATCGTTCCTACATTTATATAGTCTCTCGTTGACATCCGCTACATATAGTTGATTTTGGATATCTTACTTATATGCATTGATTGTTTTATATTACTGTACAATGCTGAGCATGCTTGTTTACTATGTTATGTCCCGTTACTTTATATATCTGTGGTGATATTTATTCATGTCTTGTGTATCATGACATTGCATGCATTTGCCGGTGACTATGTCTCTCTTGTGATTGAGTGAGTTATCGACCTTTGTTACTCACTCGACATATTCAGGGGTAATGGTTTCTAGAGTGAGTGCAGGTTGTCTTGTCGTGCTACCCACTCGCATCACTCATGGGTAGTGATAGTTGGAGTCACGAGCAACAGGGACACTGTTACTATGTAGCTAGTCAGACTATAGATGCAATCATGTTTTGATGTATGTGTCAAGAGTTTAAGTTAGGATGTCATGTTGCTTTGATATGTGTTTAAGTCATGCAGGACTTAGAGAAACACATGAAGATCTCATCCAAGGGATCGGTCCTTAAGTAGGTGAAGGATGAAGCATCCGTGGGACCCCCGAAAGAGGAGCAACGGAGTGTAACCGAGGAAAGCGGACTTCAAGACAATGCGAAGGATGACATGGAGAGGAGTTGCAAGCTCAAGTGCATCCGAGGAATGAAGCCCAAGGAAGTGGGCTTCAAAGGGAGACTCCGGACAGGATGAGTGTGAAAGTTGTAACATGCCAGTCGACTGGTACGAGGGTTAGAAATAGAGAAGGTTCTATGCTCGATCGACTAACCTCACTACTAATCGATTACCCAGTCGACTGGTAAGTAGGGGTGAACATTACATTAATTTGGTAATATATTAATCAAATTAATCAAAAATTGATTTAATATTAGCTAACCGAATCGAATTAAAATTTATAAAAATTAATACTGAATTAACTGAATTAATCAAAATAACTAAATTAATATCAAATCTGTTTAAAAATTAATAAAATAAAATTATACAAGATTAATTTTGAATAAACCGAATAAGTCAAATAAACTGAATACTCACCCCTACTGGTAAGGAGTCATTGGCAGAATTCCAGATTCTGCGGGAAGCCGTTGTGTGAGAACAGCTACACCAATCGACTGATGTTGGGCTGAGTGGATTTATGCTCCACTCTCTCCTTCTATTTAAAGAGGGCTCTTGGGCATGAAAGAGGCTAGTGCTTTAGTGCTTAATTCTCTGAGATTTTCCCAAGCTTTCTAGTCTTCTTCTTCCTCCCAATCTCACTCCTACTTGTAAGAGGAAGAAGACCCTTGTAAGAGGTTTGCTTCATTGAGAAGAAGGGAGGTTAATATTGGAGACTTGTGTGCACACGTGGACCCTTGGATTAATCACCTCTGCTGGAGGTGGATACCAAGTAAACAAATTATGTTAGCATTGTTTTTATATTGTGTTTTTTATTTTGTTTAGTTTGTATTTCCTCTATGCACTAACCCTAGTAGGAAGAACT
>JBAMIB010396444.1:0-10369 GCA_037177415.1 Kaempferia rotunda | reverse complement strand
GCAATCGATAAAGGGCAATCGATTATGAGGTGAAAAATGATTCGAATTGCGTTCATGTAAAGGGGAGTTTCTCTATGATTTTTACTGTCGATTCTTAGACGATTCAGAATGAAGTGTTGCTGCATTTCCAAATCAACAAGAGGCTAAATAAAAGCAACAAAATAGCAAGCAAAGAAAGGTTCCTTGTTGTAATTGTTTTTTATTTTTTTTTTAATCCTAGTGTGCATTTCGTGTTGCATTTCTTGTATTTGAGCTTATGTGAGGCTTCTCGTCTCAGGATTATTTCAGAGAATGTGTGAGTTCATATTAGAGTTGTATGCACGATGTAGATCCTTGGATTACTTACCTTAAGGAAGAGATGTTAACATTATGGAGTCGTCATTTTAAGTATCCACTGCAAATCACTATCAAAGAAGTTAATTCCTCTAGCTCTAGCTGTCCTAACACTTTGTTATCTTCCTTCACAATTATTTCTTTTAAGAATCTTGGACTATCAAAATATCTTATATATTTTGGCGGACCTAATTTTTACATTACTTTTGATAATAAATTAAATAAAATATAATTCAGTGTGACCACAATTTCTCTAATGCTATCCGAAAGAAATCACCTTCTTGCAGCAGCGAAAATATATTATCTATGTTTTTCCTTTAATTATAAAACTAATACAATTTACTTGAGTTTTCTTTTTTGATTAGAGCAATGGAGATTAGTAAAGTCTGGGTTGAGATATTTAGAGAGGTCGTCCACGGATTAAAAAAAATGAACTTTTGTTACATTGTAGGTTGAGTTCATACGATTATTTTTCTAACTAAACAATTAATTTGTGGTTCTTTTGGAAATTCCAACTATTGAAAGTGACACTTGCACTAATTCATTTTGTTAGTGTCATGTAAGTTTGAATTTTAAAAAGTATTTGGGCAAATCATAATAAATAAAGAAGCTTATCAACTACCTAACTTGCTTGGGCAGTTGGGCTTATTCCAGAAAATACATAATCAAGTTCTAAGAAATCATATTTGGTGGTCGGCTATAATTTGACCTCGTGATTTATCTCCCTTCATATAATCTGAAGATGAATTGAGACGCCTAGGGTGACCATAATAACCTTTTACTATAAAAATTCTAAGAAATCATGAACTTAAGGAAATTGAAGTAGTTGATATTACCCATAACAATGCAAGCATGATCCTAACAAAAAGTATTAGTGTAATGTAAAAAAGATGATTATATAATAGCATACAAATATCAGTAATTACAAAATACTTTCAATAGTTCTAATTTTCAAAAGTAAATATTTTAAACACCCCTTTGAATGAGTTGTATGGTCCATATAAGAGTTAGATTTTTTTTCTCCCTTTAAAATGATATTGTCTTGCCTAACTACTGATAACATAATGATAATTATCTCGGAATAAGAGTAACCTAAATTTTGAGACCTAACATTACTTTGGAGCGCTCTCTCTCCCGGAGATTTGAAAAGTAAATCATGATAAGAGAAAAATTACTTTGAGTTTGGAGCGAAGCGGAACGAATAATAAGAGATATTTTGCACACTCAATATTTTAAGAAGGTTGCAACTCTGGATTAAAAGTTGAAATTAGGGTATTCCATGTGGCTTGACCCAAAATTGAAAGGGCTTATCAAGCTTTTACATGATACCCAACCCTTACTTCAAAGGCAACCATGCTTCCGTGACATAGTTGAGGTAGTAAGTGAATTGAAGTTTATCACATAAGGCTAAGGGTTGAATCTCGGAGTTAGCGGAGCGTAAATCCCTACACCCCATATAGCTCACCCCCTCATCCACTTGTCTCCTCAGTTACCATAATTTATCTTCTCTATATTGATTCTGAGGTGGACTGACAGAGGCGCTAGGGCGAGCACTTCACCTTTTACCACTCTAAAAGCAATCAACATAAAGCCCATTTGAAAGCCCAATCAAAAAGCTTAATAATTGAGCTCTAGAAGGCGGTCAATTTGGCTTTAAGAGGATTTGCCGTGGGAAGTGCTATTCAGACTATGACAAAATGTACACTATTATCTTTGGTAGTAAAAAGTGATTACATTCAACTCAAATATCTCTTACAATCCGTTTCTAAATTATATGAAAGGAGGTAAATATAACTTATGTGAAATGGGTGGAAGAGGTTGTTTTTGCACCTGAGAACGAAGCTGTCACCTTGACAGCTCCTCTAGGGTGGCACCACGCTTCCTGAGATGGAATAAATTAAGAAAGACATGTCCAGCAATAGTAGCACATACACTAAGAGAGGATGAAACAACAAACAGAGCATCCCACATTCACTACAAACAGATCCGGACTTACGTACCATGCCCGTGGGGGCAAATCCATGAGCGTGTTTTTCTGTTTAAATTTGGCCAAAGGTTTCAAATCTGTGCGCATTTTAATTACATTTCAACCCAAAACTACGGACTTGTGTACTTAAATCAAATGTATCCACCTCGTGTTTTTTGTTCTACACAAAGCCACCTGAAATTTATGTAATACGTAGAAAGTGCAAATTTAAACAATTCTGAATTGAATATATCAAAATTTTCCTTCTCCAAAAAGAAAAGTAAGTTTAAGAAAATGAAATGGCACACAATATAGATATTTCAAATGTAGTGACTACAAGTGTTTGCTAACGTCTCGATACATTAGATAATGAAGTCTAATTCAGTACTAGTAACTAGCAATAAGGCAACTAATCTGATCACTCAACAGTGAAAATAAGACAATCTACTCTTTTTATAAAAATTTATCAGGCTTTCTTACAACATTGTCAAACTTAAGATGTTGAATCCAATTCATTAGCTAACCTAGATCTCTCTCTTCCACAAGTACACTTCGAGGCACAGCGAACTGGAGAATGAAAAAAGGTTATTCTTGTGTATTTTTGTCAGATCTTCGATATGGCATATAACGATGATCTTTAGCGGCATTTCTTTTCTGCCTCTTCTCGATATAAGAATCCAGCTTTCCTACAGCCTGTGATTAACACAATAGTAGGTAATATGTGGAGGTTTACAGTAAATCAATTTAAGGTTAAACATGCAAGGAATAAGGATAATACCTTCAGTTCATTGTACTTCTTTATCAGCTTTCTTTCTCGAATTTCCGCTGCAAAACAAATGACAAGTTAGATATGATAGATATCACATAATATGCAAATTTTGAGAAGAGAGGGATGTAGCAGAATCTAAATATTCAAGCGCGCACACAATCAAATACATGTTCAATTTCAGCTATTGAGATATGCATGCTGGCCAAAGAAAACGAGAAAGATATAATTGAGAAAGTAGACTCACATTTTTTCAAGTAATAAGGTTGTTTCCCTTTCTTTGCGGCTTCTCTTTCTTTCTTTATGTGTTCAGACAATATTTCAGATTCTACGCTCTTCCTGGACCATGACTTTATCTGTTTATCCTGAATAAAAACAAGTTTGAAATGGGCAATAATAATAAGCCTTTTCAGTCATCAAAGCAAGTTTGCAAAGAAATACACCGGAATTGAAATAACAATAGTAGAAAGAAATATGTAAACGCGATATAAATTGACGACTTTAATCATGAGGAAATTCACATATACCTTGACATATTTATTAATTAATCATTTTTGTGTGAATGATAAAAAAAATAAGAAAAACAAAATGTCAATATATGAATTCAGTCAAAGGCTTAAAATCTTGTTCCTAAACCCCTAATGTCAATATTTTGGAAAAAAAGATCAGTGAATATTATAAGTTATCCATATCTGATTTTGAAATATAATGAGTTGATTCTGTATGTCCAGGATAAAAACTCCACTGAGGAATACATCAAGAGATTGTCATGTAAATAATATATCTTCTCGTTCCCCTTCTTTTCCAGCAAGAATATTAGAGTAAACAAAGAGCGCCTAGTTAATATTATTCAGTCATATGAATTAAAGAGATTCAATCTCATTTGACATTTGACCAAGCAACCTAAAGGACCTATGATAGAATGATTCAAGGGAATCAGATTAAATGAGGAAGAGTTTAACAACTAGGTTCTTGAGGGGTTTGATGGTTAACTTTCAGCATATTGGCTTGTTGGAAGAAGAACCACTGGCTAGGATCTTGAGGGTAGTGAACCAACAGAATGGACACCTCATATTAAAATCACCGGGTAGGATCTCGTGGGAATTGAACCAACAGATTGGACGCCTCATATTAAAAATTGAACCAACAAACTGGACACCTCATATTAAATTTTCTAATTATCTACATAATTATTTTTCCTACTATTATTTCTACTATATTGATCCAATTGGGTAGGTCATTTGCCTCTCCTTTCTCTGGAAATAGCACAAATTATTGAACTGACTCTTCATTTGATAGAACATTTAATTTATTTTCCATTCATATGAATTAGAGAGGTTCAATC
This sequence comes from Kaempferia rotunda, assembly GCA_037177415.1. Classification (NCBI taxonomy): domain Eukaryota; kingdom Viridiplantae; phylum Streptophyta; class Magnoliopsida; order Zingiberales; family Zingiberaceae; genus Kaempferia; species Kaempferia rotunda. Next base: position 5,959 of record JBAMIB010396444.1, on the reverse strand, counting down.
TCATTTGATATTTGACCAAGCGACCTAAAAGACTTATGATAGAATGATTCAAGGAGATCTGATTAGCTGGGAAGGAGTTTAACAAATAGGTTTTTGAGAGGTTTGATGGTTAACTTTCCAGCATACGGCTTGTTGGAAGAAGAATCACTGGTTATAGCTCAGAGGGACCTAACAGGCTGGATGTCTCATATTTAAGTTCCTAATTCTCTATGTAATTACTTTTCCTACTATTATTTCTACTATATTAATCCGATTGGGCAGACCATCTGCCTCTCCTTTCTTTGGAAAAAAGAACAAATTATTGTCTTCATTTTGACCACATCTCTATTGGGCAGCTTAAAAAGGCCCAACAGCTAAAAATGAACTAGCTTTTCATTTTGACGGCCTCTCCAATTTTTAGAAAAAAGAACCAATTGGAAGACTCAATTAGGTCCAAACAAATGCATATTCGTTTTCCTTTTTCAAGGAGAAATTCAAAATAATTTAGTAAGAGAACAATACTAAATGCAATAAATAAAAAATAATACTAATGGAATAATGGAGTAACATTGATCTTTTTGTAAAAGTATTTACCATTGAAGATATTTGGTTCTGTGATTCCTCGATAACATTTGGGTCCTTGGACTTCCTAATCAACTTTTTAAGTCTCTGTAGAAATACATATTGACAACATCACAGAATAAAATTAAAGCTCGGTGAAAGGTAAATTGAAATGTTAACCATAAGATTTACCTCTTTCTCTTTAGGATATTCTTCGTCAAACAGGAAACTATAACGTTTTTTAAATCTGGTGTTGCAATAAAAGAGCAGCATAAAAAATTGAGCAATAATGTTATTAAGCTAAAATAAATAATGTTATTAAGCAACAAAAACTTGGACAAAAGATTGATGCAATATAAAATGATTTAGCTTTCATTGAGTCACTAAATCAATTTTTTTCTTCTTGAAGGACTTTGAACTTTCCACTGCTATTCTTCATCCCTTCATTCTTTAGTAGATTTTAAAGAATGAAAAGGGGCATTCAAAAATAATGGAAATCATAGCTTGAACCAAACCACAATTGTGAGTCAAGCTAAGACGGGTAGACAGAGAAAAAAAATGGATTAAGCTTATTCTATTCTTGGATACCCAACATCTCATACCATATCTCACGAAAGCAGTTTATATTTCAAACATTCAAGTCAATTATGTGTTAGAACACAACCATGTGCAAACACCTATGAATGCACTTTAACCAACTCTAAATAACTGAGACAACCATAGTTCGAAGAAGATGATTATATTTTTGGTGTACACATGTATCTAAGAGAATCACCCAATCCATGTAGATTATACTGAATGTATGCACACACAAAAGCAACAACCAAACAAATATAAAGAATCACAAAAAGAAAAAAAGACATACCCATCGGGGTCAAAAGTTCCTCTGGATAAAGAATCAAACCGAGGATCTCTCACAAGCTGTGAATAACCAATGAATGTACTTAGATAACAGTTCCAAAGACATAAATTGAGTAACAGGCAACTTCATGCCAAATACCTCTAGGAACAGGATCAAGTTAATCACCACATATAACGGTCCAATAATTAACTATCAAATGGATATTAACAACAGAAGCTAATTATTTGTTCTACGTGTTCATATAAAGAACTATGTAGCAGCAATGTTTTTAAAAAATTCTCGATGCAGTGATAATATTTAGTCATTTCCAAAGATTGAACAATCATCTGAAACGAAGATCCAAAACCAAATTCTACAGCTAGTGTCTTTAACAGATACCAGTTGGTGATTTGTTTTTCTTGAACCCATAGAATATCTAACCTCAAGGGAAATATTACATGGGAAATCGTCGTATACCAGTCAATTATTAACCATCAAAGGTATATTCAACGTAATGGTGAATCTTTCTTTTACATATTCAAATAAATGTGTCTGAAGTTATGATACATTTAGGAAGTTCCTTAAACAAAATACAGTTAAAGTAGTTTTTTTGTAAAATCATTCGTTGTGACAGGGAGCAGAACCAAAATATATGGTTAATGCCTTCGACATATACTAGCAGATCTAGTATCATCCATGTTCCTTTTGTGTAACTTGGTTGTTTCACAAAAGTAGCTGTTTCCTAAAATAATTCGTCTATGCCAAGGAACCAAAGACAAAATCTATGGTCAATGGCTTAAACATATACTAGCAGCCGCAGGTTTGGTATCGACAATTTTTCTTTTATTGGATCTTGTTAAGGATGTTCCACAGCATATTATAGAATTCTGCCAATTATGATATTAATATGGCTCGGACTTCAATTAGGGACTTGCAGTCATATAAGTGCAAGCAGTGTTCGAGGTCAGACAAGTGTGATTTGAGCTCATTCATATTTCCTGAGGTGGATGCACTTTGGTCGAGATAGACTATGATTCAATTGAGTCTTGCTGAGGCAGATATGGTCTAATGGACGTAGTACAAAACTAATTAGAGTTCGATCAAGATGGTGGACTGCCTTACAGTGAGTTTTATCTTGCTTGAAGCTTGGTGAGGTTATCCAAAAGACACCAATTGAGTAATTGATTGGTGGAATAAGGGTTGGAATTTCTAGCTTGGCTTTGATAAAATTAACCCAAGGGAACGTGTCCCCTTTTGTCCCACTCTCTCTATAAATGCCACTAAAGGTTGTAAGGGATCTGCAAGGATCTCCCATGGGAGTTTTGTGATGATTGAAAATTTCTAGAAAGGTTTGGAAATGCTACCCTAGTTATTATAGCATACCCTAGTTACTATAGCGTTATGCTTTTATAAGCTCTTAACATGTGCGCCCTCCGATGGTCCTCCACCACGTGGAGACAATTGATTGGCTCTATGTTTTACCAAGGATTTACCTGTGTTCACACTACTATTCAGTATTCACTATCGGTGATATATGTGGGGATCATCCGATGGCATTGCAATAAGTGGTTAATACTACCCACATAAAAACCATTTTTGTAGAACCCTATATAAGATATAATCTTAAGGTAAACATCATAACATTTCAAAACAAGAAAGTATTGCAAATGAATTTAAATGGCTAGCCATTTAAACACCTCCAAAAACAGGCTAGGAGAAATTGATATGTCAAAATTAAGGATTAGCAAAAGTAATTATATAAATAGTTACGCATCTATTTCTGCTAGAATAAGTTTGGCAGATACTGGAGGTGGAACTTATGCATATCAGTAACTAGTTTTAGCATTTTAGCAGTACAAATATATTAAAGCACATCTGGTACAACTTTTAACATGGATGATAATGAAACAAGACCAGTATTAGTAGTGCAGCAAATATTATATCCAAAAGAAAAAGGTAATAGAAAGACTAGGAAATCTTTCACCAATTTTTCTGCATGTTGCTTTTATCCAATTTGAGTGGAAATTCCACTTATGTGTATGGTAGAGCTCAAATATGACCTTAAATTAAATTATTATTCATTTTACAAATTTATTTATTTTTAATTGTAAAAAGGACAACCCGATGCACCAAGCTCCAGCCAATGTGGGATCCCGGGGAAGGGTCCATTGTACGCGGTCTTACCCTGCATTGCAAGAGATTGTTTCTGTGACTTGAACTCATAACCACCAACTCACACGGCAGCAACTTTACCATTGCGCCAAGGCTCCCCTTCATTTTTTAAAACTTGTGAAAATAAAATTTAAATTTAAGAGTGCCTCCCTTTTTTTCTCCCCAAAGAAAGAGGTGCGTGCAAAATATCTAGCAATATTTATCCTACAAGTTTTTTTCTTATGCTCTTTCTTTCCATAGTTGTTCCTTCTTTAATAAGCAACAAAAATAGGGTCTTATAGTTTACCTATGAGAGCCACCTTCTCTACTATGTGGGTAACGTTCAACCTCTATCTCCCTAAACAATTTGAGATGTTGACAGCCATCAATCATGTAGTAATGGTATGTTGTATGTATAGTATTTAATCAGTGTGTTAGGATGAAAAGAATAGGTAAATGATATATATTTGATCAAGTGAGTCAACAATTAAGGTCTAAGGAATCATCATGTGAGATTGAGACAAACTACGCTCAAATAGTTGATAGACTTCTTTAGATATTATGATTTGCCAATAACACTTTTTTTACTTCAAACTTGCATAATACTAATAAAACACATTATTGTGATGTAAAAGAATTATTATATTCTTATACAAGATTATGCAAGTACCAATAATGTTACAAAACACTTTTAATCGTTCTAATTCCCAAAAGCACTACAGATTAGTTCATTAGCATGTAAAATAATTGTATAAACTCAACCTATAATATTACAAAAGTTCACCTTTTTGGGTACTTGGATGACCTCCCTGTATGTCGAAACCCGCACTTTGCTACTCATCTCCATTGGGCTAATCAAAGAAAATAAAAATCAACATAAATTTGTATAATTAATAGTATAAGGTATAGAATCAAAGGGAAGAAAATGGATAACCTATTCTTGTTAGCACGAGGAAATTTCTTGGGGATAACATTGGAGGTATTGGCATTGTGCGAGCCATCAGCTCGAGCTCTTAGGATCTCTTCGATAGTCATGTCCTTATATTCCAATTTCTCTTTTTTCTGGAAAAGTGAAGAGAAGTCAAAAGACTTAACTAAACAATTAAATGAAAAGAAATGTAAAATGTCTGAAAGCACGGATTACTCTTCTGTGCGCATCATCAGATAGAGATCTTAGGATCTCTTCGACAGTCGTACGACTCATATCCTCATATTTCTTTGAAACGACAGAAGAGGTATCAGTGATGTGCGAACCATCAGCTCGAGCTTTTAGAATCTCTTCTATAGTCATATCCTCATATTCCAATTTCTCTTTTTTCTGGAAAAGTGAAGAGAAGTAAAAAGACTAATAACTAAACAATTAAATGAAAAAAATCTAAGGATCTCTTCCAATTTCTCTTTTTTCTGGAAAAGTGATGAGAAGACAAAAGACTCATAACTAAACAATTAAATGGGAAAAAATGTAAAATGTCTGAAAGCACGGATTACCATTGTATTACCTTTTCAAAGAATTCTTTATCAAGCTCATCATGTTCTCTCATACTATGATTCATGCAATTTTTGGTTCCCATTCCCATTGTGCCTTTTCCAATGATATCGCTAGACAAGCAGACACTTATATTATCAACGTATTTCAAGCGGAAAGAGGTTACCGGGCGCGATTGCGTCGGTTGCTGCAGGCGACGAGCGGTCACGGGTGTCGCTGGCGGCAGAAGACGGGCGTTGAGCGGCCCGAGGACCGAGACGGGCAAGCGGTCGGGGCGTGACGGCACTTTACGGTTTAGGAACAAATCTAACCTAAGCCTGTATAAAAATAATAAAGGATAATCAAATAATTTCTCATCTTATTAAAATAATATTAATTTAATTATATACGCTTTATCTAGCTTATATATAAATTTTTTATTTTAAATAAATCTAAATTCAATACCCTTTATCTTTAAGTATTTATTTGATAAATTTTATTTAACTATAAACAAATTTTCATTTAACTATAAATAAAAATATATTAATTTAATTTACTTATATATTGAAAATTAAAATAATTTAAAAGCCTAAATTGGATAAATTATGATATTTTTACGTTGACGGATTTTTTGTGAAATTAAATGAACAAGCAATAAGAAAATACAGGGTATTGACAAATAATTAGGATTTGATCGTTATTTTAATAAAATAAAAAATATTTAAGTAAACAAAAATAATAACTTTTTACTATATTAATTAGTTTCCTTAGATGCTGATTAGACAATATAATCTTTTAAATAAAAATTCTATTTTCCACTTTTAATATATGATTTTATCATATAAAATCAAAATTTTAGATTTAAAATTAGGTTTCAAATTCAAATTGTATATATTTTCAATTTTCAAACATTTTTATAATTTATAAAATTAAGTAAATAATTATAAAGTTTAAAATTTAAT
>JBAMIB010396407.1:0-10371 GCA_037177415.1 Kaempferia rotunda | reverse complement strand
ATTAAATATATATTATGCATGAGTTTGAGATATTATTATATAATATTTTTTTATCACTTTGTATATGGCCCCCCAAAACTTCAAATCCTAGATCCGCCCCTTAATCAAACATCAATGGGAAGGCCAAGCTTAAAAGAACGGTGATTAAGTGTGACAAGAGCAAAATTGTGGAAATAAAAAATGAGCTTTAGAGACTAAAAAAGGCATTCTGAGCGTCAAAAATCTACATATTATCCATCGGCGGTGCCGACTTTTACCTTGTTCCCACTCCTTCCATTGTCGTGTTGCAAATCACTTGACTTCCTTCTCCCACAATTATCTCCTACTCCATCTATCCACAAATTAATTGTATTTAATTTAAGTAATTATCTCCTATTACTACATTTTTAATTACTCAGATCAATCAAAATCATATCATTAAACAATGTAGATGAGATATTTAATTTTTGTTGTACTCTATCTAATTAAACTCTTCCCAATCAAAATCATTGAATAAGAAATTTAGTCCGAGGAAAACGTGCTAATGGCTAAAATATTGTAAAATAATCAAGTTTTGTGACTTGAAAGGTTGATGAGTTCATAGATTGAAATTTTCTTAGAAAGGTAGACGTGTAAAGTTCTTGGCTTCTCAAAATTCTTCATTGAAACGTTGATTTTTGGCAAACCTTGCAACTCCGAACTGTAGCATCATTTTAAAGTAGAGCCTTAATTGTTAATGTAATTAAGACTTTAAGAAAATGAGACATTGTATATTTATTCCGTGGTAGTTGGTATGTACTTAATAATTTAGTTGATCTCTCCAAGCTATGTCATTATCTTTATGTACCTAGAACTAGCAAATTATTAAGCTCAAAATGTTTGCGTTGTAAATTTATTCAACAAGTTTAAACTAAAGATACATTTATATATCATTCAAATGACAAGGAACTGATTCAACAAAAGCCAAGAAAGCAACATGGAGCAAGGATAGAGGATATTGAAATTGATTCAGCTTTCATAGTTTTGTCATTAAATAACAATTTATACTAGTGTTTAATCTAATTGGATGCCTAGTTTACCTTTAACTAGAATCTGAGGGGGTTTAGACAATCAATAGAAAACAGTTGCTTATGAAAGAACATCTACAAGCTCAAAAATATGACACAGCAAAGTGCATGCCGTCCCGCAGTCCCCCACCACTGCAAGATAAGGCTAGGAAGGGAGAAAATAAATTCCTACACTCACTGAAAATGCATATCCCTTTACAGTAATATATTAAGCTTGCAACGAGATCATTAAAATTCAGAAAACCTGTTTCTTCAATCGACAGGACCAAGCAACTTCAGAGCACAAAATTATTTCCAGTTACAACAACAAACGGACTTGCATTATAAAACCATGCCTAATACCGCTTTCCGAGAATGATGCCAATGATGATTGATACCAGAGCCACTCCAAGCACAAATTTGAAGGCACTGCCTTCTGAATGCTCTGTTGCGAGATGTGCATTTGGGCTTACATTAGTTGTCTCTGTATCCTTCTTTGGCCTGTCACTACTTCTCTTAGTTTTTCTCTTTGACAGTGTTGAGGTGTCCAGTCCAATTTCTCTTGATTTCACCTCAGTTGAATCATCTCTTTCTACTTGAGGAGTTGCATTCTTGATCTAGAGAATGATTGAATGAAGATTAGTAGGAGAGATATGTTTGTCAATGTCAAAGTTACGGCTATAAGGGTTCAGAAACTTGACCGATGTAAAGGCAACTGTTAAAATTACCTGATTATTGTTGGCAGTGTGGACCAACTGTAGAGTGTTCTCAAGCTCTACTATCTTCTTTTCCATTGCAGAAGTTTGATTTTGTTTAAGTTTCAATTCTTCAAGTTCTACCTTAAGAACTGTAACCTTATTGTTTTCTTCTGCAACCTGCAAGTCACAAACAATGCAATTAGAATTAAGACAAAATTAGACTTGGAGCTTATACATCCAACGTGAGTATATTGAGGTGGGTCTCTCCCTCCAAAGAGACTATTTATTTTGGCAAAATAACTCTTCCCACTTCAATAATACAATGATCTGCTAAATTGAGATTCCACCTAGTCAGGATTAGCAGCAAATACATGCAATCAAATGTAACATAAATAAACACAAGCATGTGAAACATAGATGTAGACAGAAATAGCACGGCTGAGGAAGAAATGGATCAATAGTCTAAAGCAGATCAACCAAGCCGTTATTCCTGCTAGTTGGAATTAGGCTTTGCCCCTATCATCCTGCTTCAGACTATTTTGTAATCATCATTTCCAATTTGCATGTAATGGAACTATAAACAAAATCGCTGGAATAACTTTGCTGGTAGAGAAGTTTGAGAAATTAGAAGTGCATATGGCAGGGGGGATATCACATGAATTGAATGAAAGTAAACTGATGGTAAAGGGTAGATTTAGAAGTCATGTCAACAATGGATTAAGAAACTTAGCAAGCAAGTGTACTTCAAGAAGGAGATGCCTTGTATCCAGTTCTTTCAGAAATGCTCTAAATCTATCCATCTCTTCTTCAAGTACATTTCTTTGCTCACTTATCTAAGCAGTTAGTGCTGCGTGTAATGAAGAATAAACAAAATCTCTGGAATGTGCACCAGACTTACTATGTTGGTATAGAAGTTTGAGAAAAAAGAGGTGCATATGGCAGGGGGAGATAACACGAGTTGAAACATGCAAACTGATTGTGAGAGGTAGACTTAGATGTTATGTCAATAATGGATTAAGAAACTTAGCAAACTAGTGTACTTCGAAAAAGAGATCCTTTAGGTCCAGTTCATTCTGTAATTTTCTAGATTCAACCATCTCTTTCTTCAAGTAAATTTCTTTGCTATCTTTTTCAGCAGCTAGTGCTGCTGCATCCTTCCATGGCTACTGATGCCCTGGTTTCAATTTGAGTAGATTGATAATTGTTCAAGTAATATAGTGGGAGACATTTATTGCTGCAATCTGTCATCTATCCAAGTGTGAAACCACAGAATTACCTCTTGGGCATAAGCTTTCTCAGCTAATAGCAGCTTTTCTTCAAGTTCAGAAGCGCGTTCTTGAAGAAGAGACTTCTCTGCCAACTCTGCTCTAAGATTATCAACGAGAGAACTAAGAGACTCTTTGTCTAATTTTTGTTGAGACAGTTCTCTTTCTAATTGTTCCACAGATGTTTCATGTTCGTTCCTTAACTTTTCATGCATTGCTTTGAGCAATTTACCCTCTTCCAGATGAGAGCTAACCTGCATAAACTATTCTGGTGTTAGTTCAATATCTAGCTTGACCTGTGTAGCAGCATTGAGAACGCCCTTTCTTTACATAAACATAATAGACACAATATATCCACTAACCTGCAACTTGAGTTCGTCTTTCTCAGTGTTAAGCAATTGTATTGAATCATCAGATTCTTTCTTAGAATAATGGAGCTGTTTCAATAAATCTTCTTTCTCTGCAGCGGTTGCATCAAATGCTACCTGTAAGTCATTCATTTTGGTCTTATATGTCGCAACATCTTCAGCGAGACTAATATTTTGTCTCACTAAACCTTCATTCTCAGTTTGGAAACTGTGAGAACTGCTTTTCAATTGCTCAATCAGTCCTTCAAGATCCTGCATCTTGAATAGAGCCTCTTCCAGTTTACCCTTCTGAGTGGTTGACTCACTGACCTGTTCTTCATAAATTCTCAATTTAGTTTCAGTAGCAAGCAGTTTTTCATTCAGCTCACTGGCTTCTAGGTCTTTTAGCTTGTATTTCTCAACGGAGTCATTCAAGTGGGCTTCATTTTCTTTAAGACGAGACTCGATTGCCAATTGGAGATCCAGCCCTCTTGAATGTTCTTCTGTTAATTTGGTTATGGTGCTTGTATGAGAAGCAAGTTGAACAGCAATAGTCTCCTTCTCAGAATGTGTGGATTTTAACAAATCATTGAGCTCATTGATTTTGTGTTGATGAACTTCCAACTCTTCCCTGAGCTTTGAGTTTGTCATAGAAAGCAACTCATTTTCCAAAATTGTCTGTTCACCTTTTATATTAGCTTCTGACAATTTTTGCTTAAGCTCCTCAATGTTGTTTTCAAGAGAAACCAGCTTCACTGCCTTCTCCTCCAACTCTGACTTAAGTGAGGCAGCATTTTCAGTAGATTCAACAATCTGTTCTTTATAAAAGTTCAGTTGTTCTTCGAGAGAGTGTAACTTTTCATGCAATTCTTTGACTTCAGAATCCTTCTGCTTTAAGTTTACTGCAGCATCTTCGAGTTTCATCTCTGACTCTTTGGTTAATGATTCGGTCAAAAATTTCAAATCTAGGTTCCTTGCAGTAATTTCCTCTACAGTCTTTCCATGATGAGTCAACTGTTCTTCAGCGTACCTAAGCTTCTCGCTTAGATCTTTCTCCTGTAGATTTGAAGCCTCCAGTTGTTCCTGAACACTTTCAAGTTTCTCTGTCATGTATTTCAATTCATTTTGCAAAATCTGAATTTGAGTCTCAGATTCAATGAGTTTTTTCTGCTGACTACTAGAAAGGTCTTCAATTTTTTTTCTTTCCTCAATAGCTGTATTAAGGACATCAGTCAACTCTTTTTCCTTTTCATTTGCAGCTTGCAGTACAGCTTCAAGGCTCTTTGTTCTTGTCTGATGTGCTTCAAGTTCTGTAACAAGATCAGTGACTTTGCTCTTGTATTGCTTTGATTCAGCCTCAACATCTCTCTGTTTTGACTGTTCTATGCTGATTAGTTGCTCAAGTTCCTGGGTGCGAAAATTAGCAGCCTCCAACAACAACTCCACCTCTCCCACTCTTTTTTGAGCATCTTTAGCCCTGGAATCAGAGGAATTGATCAATTCTTCCAGCTCAAGACTGCGGTTTTGTGTTGCAGTAGCCCGTTCCTCATGTTCTGTACATTTGTTGATGAGATCATTAAGCTCTTTTTCAAGTTCTAACTTACTCAAAGATGACTTGGTCAAGGAAGAATCCAATTGGTTGATTTTATCTTCATAACCTTCTAAGCGGTGTCTTGACAGTGCATTTTCTTCTGCTGCTTCCTTCAATGAAGAACTAAGTTCTTTTATTTTCTCATTGAGTTCATTTATCTCGTTCTGTGCATCAAGAAACTTTATCTCTGAAAGATTTATTTGTTGTTCAAGCTCCACATTGGACTTCTCAGCTAATGCCAATTTTAACTCACAGTCCTTTAGCTGTGATCTGATATTCTCTTCAACTGCACTTGATGCCTGAATGAGACCTTCTAGCTCAAGGTTTCTTCTACTAGAAGCTTCTGTGGTTGTTTTGGATTCATGGTGCAGCTGTTCAAGCAATTCCAATTTTTTTTCGAGCTCCTCTTTGTATGTTGATGTCTGTGATAGCAGTGAATTTGTTTCCCTGAAATTTTGTTCAGACAAACTTAATTTGGCTTCCAGTTCGCGATACAGTTCCTCATTTTCTGACAATTTGGTATTAAGATCTGATACAGTGCTCTCCAGTGTTGCCTTCTCTGCTGTTAAGTTGGTTAAATCATCTTTTACACTCAATATCTGAATTTCTTGATCCTTAAATAAAGCTTCAACTCTTTCCCTTTCTTTTAATTGCTCCTGAAGCTTCTGCTCCAATTCCCCCAATCTCACACATTTTGTCTGTATGTCTATTTCTGAAGCTGAAAGCATCACCTGCAATGATGTGAGATCTGATTTCAACTTCTCTTCAGCAACCTTATGCAAATTTCGTTCTTCAGTCAGTTCCTGGATGAGGGCATCTTTAGAAGAAATGTCCCGCTCCAGTTTAGCCATTTCTAGTTTTGAGGCTTCCAATTTCTCCTGAAATTTTGAAAGTTCCAGCAAGGTGTTTTGAAGTTTTTCTTCAATCTGATATTTCTCAGCAATTTTACCATCTAGATCGCTCAACTCCTTCTGTAGATTGTTTATTTGATCCTTCATACTCTTTGCAGTAGCATGTGTCAGCTCCAACGTGCTCTCCAACTCCTTCACTTTCTTTGATTCTAACTCTGCTTGTGAACTAATATGCTTGCTTGATTCATTAAGTTTATGCAGCTCGTTAGTTGAGGATAATAACTCTTCTTCAAGGGACTTTATCGTATTTTTTGAACTCTCAAGTTCAGTGGACAGACCAGTGTATGATTCCTTTAAATCAACAAGTTCCTTATGCTTCAAATCTGTAGCTTTTAGTGCTTCCTGATGGGATTCAAGCTGCAAATTATACTTTTGTTCAGCTTCTATGATCTGATTTTTCAGCAACTTCCGGTCAAGTTCAAATTCTTCGCAGTGCTTGTTCATTTTCTCTAGTTCTTCATTTGTAAGATCAAGCTTGGATTTCATTGAGGCCTTTTCAGTTTCCGAACTATTTAATTTCCCAAGAAGTGTCGCAAGTTGAAGCTTAAGTTCGTCTATCTCCTTAAGCAACTTTGGAGAATCAATGGTTGATTCCGACTTGCCTGATTGATTGCTTGCAGGAAGTTTGGATTCTTCCAATTCCACCTTAGGTAGGTGAGAGCTTTCTTTTACATCTACCAATAAGTCCTTCTCAACTTTTACAAATTCTCCGTCTAATGCAGACTCCTCTTCTTTAATTTCGTCTTTTGACAGTACATCATTGTTGCCTTTTGTGAAAACTTTTTCAGTATTTTCCCCTACCTGCAATTGAAATACACTCAGAACACAAAGCAGGGTTTTTGTGGAAAAAGAAAAAATACATTAGGAGGCGTTTGGTTTGCATGTTTTTTATTTTCATTTTTTGAAAAACACGCATTTCTAAAAAATAAAAAATGACATTTAGACATTCTCTATTTTTTTTTAAAAAATGCTATATCTTTTTTTTTAGAAAATAGATATGGAAAATACAAACCAAACACTATTTTTTAGAAAATACGCGTTTTCCAAAAAATAAAAATAGAAAACATGCAAACCAAACACCCCCTCTAATCCCGTACTTCACTTTATTGAGCTAACGGAAATATTCACAAATGTTAATCTATTGCATGTTCTAATTAGATACATGTGCAACAAACATGGTTGATGTTTTGTCAGTATGAACCATCCAAATTCATGGAAACAATCATGTGCCACACATCTTATGATGCTCAGAAACTAAAATCAATATTTTTCTTTTGGTCAAATTTTGCAACAGTAAAAAAATAATTAAAGGCTATTGAAGATTTATTAAATGACTCATTGAAACTAAGCTTTTAACATAAAATGGTACACATCTTGCATCAGCTTCTTGCTAGCTTATACACATATCTCAGAACAAAACCCCTAGGGTCTTATGATTTCTCAAAAACAGAAGTTTATGCAGTTTCATGCTAAATTTAATCCAGACCAATACAACATAGTAGAAAACTCTGGATGGCCTTCTCATTAACATAGGCAACCCCATATAATTATATCTCATGAAGACAAAATAAAGCTAACTAGTTCCATTCACCTGAGAACACTCGAACAAATACTAAATCAGACCTATAACCAAATAAGACAGACAAGTGAGCAAAGCCCTATCAACCTTGAGATGGTGGTTATGAACGTGCTAGAGGGTGTTAGGGAAGACTGATAAGGATGTGGTTCCTTTGAGTTCTTCCCCCTGCGTACTAAGAAAAAGGGTACAGACACAAGCATAATGCCTTCTTAAATTCAGAGGTGCCCCTGTTCAACACCCCCTTTGAAGTTTGGATTGGTAAAGCCAAGAAAGGGAAATGATAATTGTGTTCAGCTATAATGTGGAGCTGAACAAAACAAAAATAAATGAATTTTGAGGATACAAAAGTCATAAACTGCATAAATAAAAGAACTAAATCATCAACTTAAGCATAGGAAAATGTTAAATACGCATCCAACCCTATATATGTTTTTCATTAGCCCACAACTCCCCATATGGGCTAAAATATGGAATCGTAGCTTGATAGGCACTAAATAATAATAGTTCATCCATTAAGCCTAAAAAGCAACGTCATTTCTAGACTTCTCCATATGGGACTAAACTAGTGCCATACAAAATGCTTCACAAGGACGCTATTTTAAATTGTATTGAACTAAGGTTGCCTCAAGGCTTTTATGCTTTGCATCTTTGGGTGGGAAAGCCTTTGAACCATACTTTTTTTTTCTGTGGTTTAGTTTTCCATTTCAATTATCTTTGAAATGAATTTCATGAGTTTACTTCCACCCTTTCTCCTTAAAGTTAAATAAATATCCAGGAAAATTCACAATTTCATCAGCATATTCAAGCAAATGACCAACCAAAACAAGTAATATCCGATATACAAGGTGGAAGACTGCCTTTCTGAGGAAGATATATTCAAATGTCAAATTAGTTTTCTCTGGAATTGTATATTCAAATTAGTCAGCATTCAAATTACATTATTTTGGAAATCATTTGGAACTGAAAAATCTCATGTTAATGCAGAAAGAAGCACACTTATATATCCATTATGGTTATACAATATATATTCTTTTAATGACTTATTACCTCAGTATCATCCTTTCCTGAGAGCTTCACTTCAGTCTCACCCGAACTCGCTTGCGAAACTTCAGCCATATCTTTCCAGCCCTAGCAAATACACCCCCCTTTCACCTGTAACAGAAGATAAAGTGGCTGCTTATGCTTCCATAACAATAAAAAGGATGTCATTCTCCATGAGGAAAGATGATACAAGCGAATGATTTTCATAGCTGTTTGCCTGCAGTTAGCAGGACTACGTATGAATATTAATAATTTAGAATTAGCAAATGTAGGCAGTGTGAGAATTACTTGAGCCACTTTAATTCTAATTTCAATGCAGAGCCATTAGATACAGTGTCAACTTAAACAAGCAACTAGAATATAACATATTGCAGTCATAGCATCTGTTTGCTAGAAGTTTTTTATATGGGCTACACCAAAGCTCAAGCATGCTTGATTCCAGATTCACCAGTAGTTCGGACAAGTGATTTGTATCTGCAACTCCCCACCAGAGAGATCAAAATCTAAATAACTATTATCCGCATTCCTCTCATGATGAGAGTTTGCAGGGAAAAAAAATCTATATATAGCCATTTCTATGACAGAAAATACTAAACGGCTCGAGAGACCAGATAGCACAAACACATTAGTCTGAGAAAGAGCACTTGAGGAACAAAAAAGTGAAATAGCGTGACTCGTATGTGGTCAAGTATATGAATAGTGAAAAAATAAATATTTTGTTAGCCAAGAAAAGGAGAAAAAAATTCTGCTTGGCTATCCGTAATATCTAAATTCGTGATGACAGTAAGATCGATCAAACACAATAGAATGATGAGAACAAGATTACTTTACCTTAGATCCGAATAACAGAACCTACTAAGAAACGGAGTAAAAAATCCAACCTTTCCGTGTTAGCAACACCAATCAGTCTATTTAAATCTCACGCAAAAGGTGACGTATATCATTAAAACATAAAAATCTCTGTGGGCGGCGAAAACAAGGCATCCGCGATTCGGATCCAGAAAAACGATCGGAAGCGAAAAGAGTAGGTGGTGGCGCCGGGAAAGGATCGATATGTATAAGCTAGAAGCAGGATCGGATCAAAGACGAAAGGCAAGTTGGAAGGCATGCATACTTGAATCGATCAGACGATCGGACGGCAGGGTGAAAGGCGTGAGGTCCGTGGGTCTGCTCCTTTGCTTTCGGATTCGTTTGACGGCGATGACTCCCTGGAATCGTTCCGTTGAACGATGCTGAGCAAGACAGAGGGAGGAGATGAGTAGGTGACAGAGGGAGCGGAATCTTTCTTTTGTACCAGTTGGCGAGTCCAGTCACCTCCAGAGGGGGCTGCGGTGCGATTACCACTGGAGCTTTCTTTTGTAAAGCTCCGTAGTTGAAATTACCAAAAAGCCCTCCTGGTAAATTTGGCGCCTTTTCCAGTGGGCGGTTACTGTTTTTTGTCCATTTTTTTCCCATTTTCTTTTAAGACCGCGACGACAAAAATTCGATCCGTACTGTGCGATTAATTATTACCATAGGTTGCCACTTTAAACTATTTTTTAATATATATATATATATATAACAATTAACTTGTAACGTTCACATCAATTTTCCTAATATATATCTAATATTTAAGATTAATTATTTACTACATCGCCATAAAATTTTCATTATTTTTAATTTTTTTCTCTTCTTTTTTATTTTTTATTATTATATTTTTTTTCTTTCCTTTCATTTTTTATTATTATATTTATGGAACGAGTAAAAAGGGAGAGATTAAAAATAATGAGTGAAATAAGAGTTTGAAAAAAATATTATTTTATTTTTTATAATAGAAATTTCATTTTCTAAATTAAGAGATCACTATTCATACAATATAAATTTAAGAAATAAATAAAGTAACTGATGCAAAGATTTTTAATTAGTTTATATAAT
>JBAMIB010396390.1:0-10373 GCA_037177415.1 Kaempferia rotunda | reverse complement strand
TGTTTCTCTTTCGGTATGATATTCAATCCTTTAAATTATTTTTATTAGGTTTATATTTTATTTTTTTAATTTACTTATGCAAATTTATGGATTGCATTTGTAGGTGATAGGATGCTTGGATTTTGCTTATAATATGATGGTTGAAGATGGTTGATAGTAAATTGGTTGGGTTTTTATTTTATAAGACTTTGTTAGTTCTAAAACTCATGTTTTGTTAGTATTTAGTATTAGATTCAATACTTTTACATTAGTGTTGCATTTATACTTTTCTGATGATGGAATGAATTGTGATGATGTGGATAATTAATTAGATTTTTTGAAGATAAAACTTTTTTATTCAGTGTGATGATAAGTAAATTGGGATGATATTGTGAATGAATTCGATATTTTGGATGTAAAATTTTTATATTCTCTATAGTTAGTGAATTGTGATGATGGTAAATTGTGATCATGTATAATTTTTGCTACTATGTGGTGAATATTTTGTATTCTAATTAAATATTAGTAAAAATATTTAATATCTTTATAAAATAGTTAAAATGACAGTTTAAAATGCCCTTATAAATTAGTATTACTAACATATTTTATTATATTTATATTAAAAATTAAAGACATTTAATGTCAATATAGATTAATTTAGGTGAGATTTATATATGTCCCTATTAAGATAATAATAAGGCATATATAAATGCTTATGAAATATTTTTTCGTGACATTTTTGTCTGTCAGTATATTTATATAGTTAAAACACTTTTAAAGTTAGCATAAACATATTATAATGATATTATAAAAATATCAAGAATGCTAGAGGGTCTATGTTAACACCGCATTTCAATACATTTTTGTAGCGATGTTATCATAGCTTTTGTGCCACTAAAAATATACTATAAGGATATTTATTTATGTCCTTAAAGACCTTATTTCTAGTAGTGAATTATATAAATTTATTCTTCCATGTAAAAATATTATAATTAATTAATTATTAATGTTTTATTTACTTTTTTTTTCCTTTTCAGACCTTGCCCTCTAATATAGGACCTACTCTTTAACTACATTATATTGAACTTCCTTGTATTACCTCAATTTACTTTAAAAAAATATGTCGCCACCAGTTAGAAAATAAAAAAATAAACTAAAAGAGAGAGTAGAGAGATTAGGGTTAGGTTGCCAGATGATTAAGTTGATCATACCATTGGCTTTCGTGTTGATATTTATTTCTCTATTTGATGGATTTTATGTATTAAAGTTGTAACATAAGATATTGTCATTAAAGATTTAAGTCCAATACAATGATCTAATTGATGTTTAACTGCGGGCTTGATTGATGGATCGGGAATTTGTATGTAGAAATCTGTTATCCGCTTTTGATACTATTGATGGGTTGATAATAAAACTGATCTAAAGCTATATATAGAGTTGTCGTGCATCGGTTCTTCTTTTCATTCCATCCGAAAGGAGTTTATAGCTGTCGTCGCTCTAATCCCTAAGGATGATCATCTATCTTCTTTTGATTTTCAGATTGTTCTAGTGACTCCAAGAAGATTGTGATGACTCTCGATTCAGTTTCGATTTACCATTTCATCATTTTTTATTTCGTTAATATGTCATAAACCTAATGATTAGATCCGGCTTAGAATTGTTTGTGACATTGGGCTGTAATGAGTTATTAGATCTTGTGGATTGTAATGAGTTATTAGATATTGAGCTGGAAGGGGGTTAGTATCCTAGATATAGCCAGTGTGCCAGATTATATATAAATCACAGAAAATTCAGCACAAAAAATGAAGTTACAAGACAGTGAATGTAGCATCCGTAGACAAACATAAACTGCAAGACTGAAGTTACAAAAGATTTGTATTTTCTGTCTTCAATTGCTATAACCTTTTTCTGTCAAGTAAGATGTTTACTCAAAGCTCTGAATACAAAAGGAATCATACACCAAAACCACCAGAAACATTGTCCAATATTGCTGCATTTCGATCTTCTCAGGACCTGCTCAAATATATTCTTCTAGAGATTATTCAGAATTTCAAATTGCAAAAGAATTCTAAAGGAACCTGAAAGGTTTTTCAGAAACTTCTGATTCATGCAGATGTTGAAATACTAAGGATGGATTTCAAATGATTGAGACATGTTGCATAGAAGAGTATCAGAAATGAAATCACCATAGCAAACTCAATGCACATATCAGATTCATAATTAAACTTTGTTAGTGCAATTATCACCTGGTCAAGTTGACAAAGCTTGAGTTGGATCAAACTTGAGTCTTGAGTTTCGATATTTGATAATGTATGAGGAGATTATTGATGTAATTGTCCCCGAGTCAAGTTGACCCGTTTGACCAAGTTTGAATTGGCTCAAGCTTGAGTTTCAATGTTTGACAATAGATATAGATTACATGTGCAATTGTTTATCTGAGAGATTGTCGAACAGAAGTCAAGTAGATCAAGGTTGATAGGATAATTGAGTGGGAAAGTTCAGTTGAAGGTTAGGTAAGGGCAAGTCCAACGGGAAGGTTGAAGAGGACAATCTAAGTGAGTTAGTGTTGACCTGACACTTGGTGTGGGAAATCACGGTGAGTGAAGCGGGACAAATTGAAAGTTCTGGAGAGTGAAGCCAGACAGGTGGAAATCCATGTGAGTAAAGCCTAGTAAAAGTCCTAGTCAGTAAAGCTAGACAGTTGGAAATCCAAGTGATTGAAGTATGGTGAAAGTCCTAGTGAGTGAAGTTAGGCTGTGAGAAAATCTAGGTGAATGAAGCCGGTGAAAGCTTTGGTGAGTGAAACCCAGCAAATGGAAAATCTAGGTGAGTGAAGCCTGGTGAAAGTCCTAGTGAGTGAATCTAAGCGGTGAGAAAATCCAAATGAATGAAGTCAGGTGAAAAGTATTAGTGAGTGAAGCTAGACAGTGTAAAAGTCTTGGTGAGTGAAGCCAGACATTTGAAAATCTAGGTGGGTCAAGGTTGACCGGACACCTGGTGTTTGGAAGTCCAAGTGAGTCAAGGTTGACCAGATACTTGGCACGTGGAGAAAAGTCCAAGTGGGTCGAAGGTTTAACTAGACACTTGGTGTCGAAATTCTAGCAGGTCAAGATTGTTATGTTAAGCACAAGAAAGTCCCAACAGGTCACGGTTGATCAGATGTTGGGCAAGAGAACCCTATACTTGAGTTAGGCAAGTTAGGGTGGCTCAATCGATCAGGTGATCGATTGAACCAAAACCTAATCGATCAATTGTTCGATTGGGCCGCAATTGCTCAAGAGAATCTAATGGTCCCTAATCTATCTGTTGATTGATTGAGACATCCCAATCGATCAGTTGATCGATTGGGAGTGGTTTTCTCACGATGAATCACAAGCGCACAGAAGCGCTCTAGATCGATCAGCTGATCGATCCAGCTGCTCCAATCGATCAGTTGATTGATTGGGGTCATGTTTCTCGTGAAGGCGCGAGAGCACAGAATGCCTCTTAATCAATTAGTTGATCGATTGGATTATGACCATTATACACAGGAGGTTTAAAACGCGAAGCTACTTTAACTCCGAAAGATTATCTCCTCTTCTCTTCTTCTCCGACGATTCTAACCGCCAGTTCTTGAGAGCTTAGAGCTGAAGTGTTGCTGCATTTCCAAGCTTACAAGAGGCATACACAAGATCTAAAAGTAAGGTTTTTCTTTTGTATTGTTGTATTTATTTCTTTGTTTTGAGTTGTATCTTGTGGAGAATTTGTATGAGGTTTCTCCACCTTTGGTTGTATTTGAGAACAAGTTGGTTCATAGTGGAGAGTGGTGTGCTGTGTGGATCCTTGGATTAGTCACCTCATCTTGAGGTGGATACCAAGTAAATCTACCGTGTTAGCAATGTCGAGTCTGCATCTTTTGTAAATAACCATCGACAAAGCGAA
The DNA here is from genome assembly GCA_037177415.1 of Kaempferia rotunda. NCBI lineage: Eukaryota > Viridiplantae > Streptophyta > Magnoliopsida > Zingiberales > Zingiberaceae > Kaempferia > Kaempferia rotunda. The sequence continues at coordinate 6,473 of JBAMIB010396390.1, read as the reverse complement.
CGGAACCATTCACCCCCCCCCCCCCACCCCCAGCTCCCATAAGGTTACCAACAAGTTTAACATTAGTTAAGTCATTCTAGAGTTAGCCTAGACATTTAAAAATATTTTGCAACTTGTTTTTGCATTCTTTCTTTTTGCAATTTCAATTCGGCAATTTACTTTTCTGCAATTTGTTACCGTGCCATCTGCTTTGTATAATTCTTCACGATGTTATATATGTTGCTGAAAGACTATGCAACACCTAAGTCTACAAGAGAGCTAGGACCTATTGTACCTCCACAAATTGAAACTCTCAACTTTATGCTTGATCTAGCTTTCATCTCCAAAATTCAAAAGAATCAGTTCAGTGGTTCAGAATTTAAAAGTTCATATCTGCACCTCCTGGAAATCTACCAATATTACAATACATTGAGATATGAAGGAGTTTCTTCTGATGTTATTCTGTTGCTCATCTTTCCCTTCAGTTTAAAGGGGCCTGCTAAGGCATGGTTAAACAATTTACCGTTCAGAAGTATCAAATATTGGAAAGATTTAGAGAAAAATTTTCTAAAATATTTTTCCCCACAAAAGACTATTCCTTGTAGGAATCAGATTTTGAATTTTGCACAAAAGGAAGGAGAGTGATTGCACCAGACATGGGGAAAGTATTTAGGATTGATAAACAATGTCCTCATCATGGAATCGAGGAGTGGTTGATCATTCATATCTTCTATATGGGGCTTTTCTTCTAGGAGGCTCACTTATGAATAAAACTCTAAGTGAAGCATGTGACTTGATTGATCGAGTGATAACCAACCTTAATGAGTGGTCAGAGGAAGATTTGATCATTCCATCTTTTGGGGCTTTATAACCAAAGAGTCATGAAGCAAAGTAAATCAAAAGAAAAGAATTATGTTAAGCAGTTGACAAAATTGAAAGTCTCTCAGATGAAATCATTTACCTCCACCAAGAGGATCTCAAGCATTTACATGAGGAACTAAAGAGTTTGACTCTTGGTGTAGAGGAACCCTAAAACAAATGCTCAAAAAGATGATTTTCCCTAAGGAATCAATTGGGGATGAGATCAGTCGAGGAGACAATTCCTAACTTTGAGAATTTATAAAGACCCGATTGAAAACAGTTTGAATAATTGGGAAGTGGATGATTGCCATCAAATCAACATAATCGAGCAATGTCCAATTATGTCAGAATAGACACCACCTTAAGTAGAGCTTGAACTGTAGAACCCTTGCAGCTGACAAGATAAGGTCGATAAGCCTGCAAATCAAATACCTTACTCAGACAAATATAGGCTTAACCAAACATAATTAAATAATTAAAAATAAAGTAGAAATTAAAATAAGTACGAGACACAAAAGAATTACTTGAATCACAATCAGGGGATTGCTACTCCAAGGAAGATCAGCTCAATTTGTCAAAAATTCCTTCGTTGGAGGCGAAGAAGCGTTGTACACAGAAATTAAATCTCGGAAGACTTTTAGCTCAAATATAAGAAGATTACAAGTGTTTAGTGTCTTAAAAATGTTGGATCAGAGATCTATTTATAGCTCTGGTTCAGATTTGACCATTGAGATTCCGAGCGCCAAGACCAGGTCTGTGCGCACCCAGCTCAATGTCACGTCACTAGGCCGCAACGACAATGCGATAAACCATTATTAACTTTGGGCACCTAGACCCTGTCGGGCGCTCGGAATGTGCTGAGGTGGCAACCCAGATAATGGCTATTCGCTACGAACCAACTAGGAGCGTGGGTGGTCCGGACGCCCCGGACACCGAAATTCAACATTGCATTGACTTTCGTCTAGGTTGATCCTGGTCATCTCCAGTCGCTTCCGATAGCCTGAGTGATGTTGGACATCCGGAATAGGGTTCACTCAAACTCATCTTCCGTCTTTTCCTAGAATGAGCTTCCTCTCGGCTTTTTGTCTCTCGAACCAACGCGCACATCCTTCTCGTCCGCCGATGTACTCTTTCGCAGCTTCTCGTCCCTCGGATGCGCTGAACTCATCGACCCTCTCCTGCGCCATACTTCTCGTCCGCCGCGTCTTTCGCTCGACTTCTTGTATTCCTATGCTCTTGCAAGGGCAAATAAAAATATTTATAAATTTATTACTACTACCCCTAGACTTAACAATTTCTCCCCCATTAATCACATAAAAAATTGGGGATTAAAACATAAACACAAATTCTAAGTTAAACATGTAAAAAATAAATTAAATTTCCAAACAAAATTGTAATTTTAAGAAATCTATCTTATACTTAATTTTTTTTAAAAAAATATTTCATGGCCAAATAATTGTAAAAAAAAAAATTTAAGTGTTGGAAAAAATAATATCATGAATATAAAATTTAATTTTTTAAAAATTTAATTTATAGCCATTTTTAATATTAAAAATAATACTATTTTAATAGAAAAAACACAAAAAATTCATATTTTGTTAAAAAATTTTGAAAATTTTCCTCCAAGTCTAATTATCTATTCTCTTAGACATATAAAAAATATGAATAGAAATCAAAAATAATTTTTTTTTAAAAATAAATTTTTAATAGAAAATAGATATTTGCAAAGAAGATTTTTGAAAAATATAATATGAGTTTAAAAAATATTTCTAATTTTTTTGTATGTGTAAAATAAGTACTGGATTAATAAAAAAAAATTAAAATTTTAAAAATTAAATTTAAAGAATTTTTAAATTTACAATTATCATTTTTCTTAAAAAATTAATGTAATCATCAGAAAATTTTAAATTTTTTTTTGTTAATAGGTAATATTTTTATTACTCATAGAAAAATAATTTAAAGTGAAATATTAATAGAATATTCAAAAAAATTGAAAAATAATTTTACAATTAAGGCTAAAAAATTGAAAAAAATTTAATCTAAAATAGATTTGGTAAACCAAAATAGGTTCCTTGCTACTGGTTTAACATATTTTTTAGGGACATAATTCTGTGATACATTCCTAATTTTCCCTTTGTGAAATCTATAGTACTAGTTCAAATTCCTATATGAACATGCAACATTATTTCTTTTAGATTTTTCTAGTTCTTTTATTTTATCTTTTAACTCTTCTTTTTTTTAATTTTAATTTATCAAAATTTGTTAGCAAACATGATTTAGTTAAAGTATCTTTTAATTCTATGTTCTCATTTTCTAACTTTGCTATATCTTTTGTAAGCATCTTAATAAAACTAAAAGATTGTCCAAGAGTTAGAGCACGTACCTGACCTACATTTTGTGCTAACACTCCCCCTCCATCGTAGCTATCTTCCGATGAAGCTCCTCATTCGTCGATTCTCATCTCTGAGTCCTCTTGGTGGCTTGCCATCAGCGCAAGTCCGGCGTAAACTTCAATTTATGATTCGGAGCTGGACTTTACCCAAATTGCCTTCAGGTTCTTGTGCTTCGAGTTGACTTGTCTCTTTCATTTGTCTATACTCTTGAGTTTTGGGCAATCATCCTTGATATGTCCTTCTTTGTGACAGTTATATCACTTTTCTTCTTCTTTGTTTTTTTTTCCTGCGACTTAAATAGCTTATTAGCATTAAAAAATTCATTTAGATTACGTACCATTAGTGTCACTTTATTTTCTTCTACCGAAGAGTCTAACTCGGGGTTCATCCTTCCTTTTAGTGTCATATTTGATTCTTTAAGTTGATCTACACATCTTGATTCATGAATTTTAAATGTGGAAAATAGATCCTCTATGTTACTTTTATCTAATTCCCTAGATACAAAATAAACATCTGTTAGACTAGACCATACTTGAGTTCAAGGAAAAATATTTAAAGTGTACCTTATTAAATCTTGGTTGCTTACCTTTTCACCGAGATTTATTAACTCAGTTATTAGTTCCTTTAGCTTCGCATGCATCTGCTCAACTATTTCGCCATCTCTCAATTTGAGGTTCATGTTCTAGTTCCAGAGCAGGTCACGTTTCGCGTGCTTTTATTCGGAAGTCCTTTCGTGAAGCTCTTGGAATTTTTCCTAGAGCTCTTTTGCCAAGGAGTAGGGCCCGATCCGACTTACCTCTTGAGGCGGTAGTGAGCTGAGTAGGTGGAACTCCGTCTTTCTATTAGCCACGAACTCTACTTGCTCCTTCTTTATCCAGAGTTCTTCCTTCGCTTTCTCTGTTGTGGTCGATAGAGGATACAAATCCATTTTTTTAATTAGAAAAATAACGAAATCTATTTTAAAAAATACCTCCATCTTCTTTCTCTACTGTCTGAATTATCTCTCGAATTTCGGTGGGTGGATGCTCGCTGTCGTCATTTCTTGTGATTCGTTCGGCAATTAGTCCTCCGGAAGCTACTTGGCTCTGATACCACGTGTAGAACACTTGCAGCCGATAAGAGGAGGTCGATAAGCCTGCAAATAAAATACCTTACTCGGACAAATATAGGCTTAACCAAACACAATTAAATAATTTAAAATAAAGTAGAAAGTAAAATGAGTATAAGACATAAAAGAATTACTTGGATCACAATCAGTGGATTGCTACGCCAAGGAAGACCATCTCGATTCGTCGAAAACTCCTTTGTCAGAGGCGGAGAAGCTTCGTACATAGAAATTAAAGCTCGGAAGACTTTTAGCTCAAATAAAAGAAGATTACAAGTGTTTGGTGTCTTGACAACGTTGGACCATAGCTCAATTTATAGCTTTGGCTCAGATCTGACCGTTGAGTTCCGAGTATCCGAACCTGGTCTGAGCGGCCCCAGCTTAATGCCACATCACTAGCCCACAACGGCAATACAATAAAACATTATCAACTTTCAGACATTTGGACCTGGTCCGGACGCCTGGAATGTGCTGAGGTGGTGGCCTAGATAACTTCTTGCCGCAAACCACCTAGGAGCATGGGTGGTCTGGGTGTCCAGACACTAAAAGTCAACATTATGTTGACTTTTATCCGAGTTGAACTCAGTCGCCTCCAGTTGCTTCTGGTCGCCTGGGTGATGTTGAACATCCGGAATAGAGCTCACCCGAATCCATCTACCGTCCTTTCCTCGAGCAAACTTCCTCCTGGCTTCTCATCCCTCAGACCATCACGCGCGTCCTTCTTCCGCAATTTCTCATCCCTCAGATGTGCCGAGCCTCTCGACTCTCTCTCGCATCATCCTTCTCGTCCGCCACGTCTTTCGCTCGACTTCCTATGTTCCTAAGCTCCTGCACACTTAGACACAAGGTTAACAAACCACAAGATCTAACCTAACTTGGTTAGTCACATCAAAACTAACTTGGAGACCAACATAAACCTCTTCCATCTAATCTGAGATATGAATTTCTTGATCCAAAATTCTACCTTTCCTATAATCATTAATGCAAGTCTGAATGAATTGGAAACCAAGAGATTTATTGAGGAATTAAGTCTGCATAGAAAAGTAATTAGGTATACCATTGATGACATCAAAGGTATTAGTCCATCTTTTTACATGCATAAAATTTTGCTTGAGGAAGACCACAAATGCTTAGTTGAACATCAAAGAAGATTGAATTAACGTATACAAGAAGTAGTGAGGAAAGAAGTGTTAAAGTTATTAGATACAGGAATACTTTATCCCATTTCTAAAAGTGAATGGGTGAGTCTAGTCCATGTTGTACCAAAGAAAGGGGGCATGACACTGATCAAGAATGAGAGTAATAAATTGATTCCAACTAGAATAGTCAATGGAATGCGAATGTGCATTGATTATTGGAAGCTCAACAAAGAAACTAGAAATGGTCATTTCCCTCTCTCCTTCATTGATCAAATGCTTGAACGACTTGCCAAGCATTCTTATTTTGTTACTTGGACATATATTCTAGATTCTATCATACACCAATACATCCCCATTATCAGAAAAAAAAAAATAACTTTCACATGCCCGTATGGAACTTTTGCATATCGAAGAATGCATTTAGAATTATGTAACTGATGTGCGTAGATTGTACCTATTATTATGCATTGTTATTGCATATCACTTTAATATTCTTGTGTATGATTTATGCTATCGTACTCCCTTTCAGTCTCATTTTAGCATAATTATACCTATTGGTTCAGAGATCTACTCTCATTTGGTTTTTATGTGCAGGATGCACGATTTAGCGTACTTTCACATCTTTTACGTGCTTTAGAGTACATTCGGAAGTATACAGAAGCCATAGAGGAGTTCCCCATGCAAATAGGAGAAGACCAGTAGTGTAGGGGTTGTGCAAGGAGCCACATGACCATGCATCCATCTCACACAGCCGTGTAGCATTCACACGGCTATGTGATCCACCAGCGGTTGTGCACAAGCAACAGACAAAAACCCTACATGGTCGTGTGATCCTCACACAACCATGTGAACTTTTTCCAACAGCTCCAGAACTAAGCCCTACACTGTCGTGTGACCCTCACATGCTCATGCGCCATTACTCTAGTAGAGAACCCTACATGGTCGTGCGACTCTCACACGGCCGTACATTAAACCTGCATATCAAAGCACCACACA
>JBAMIB010396380.1:0-10374 GCA_037177415.1 Kaempferia rotunda | reverse complement strand
ATAGTCGGGGATGGGGATTCCCCGCGGGTATGGGGCCCCGCGGGGATCGGGGCGGGGATTCCCCGATTGTACAAAGCGGGGAATGGGGCGGGGATGGGGACGGGGCTAAAATTCGGGTTCGGGGATGGGGATGGCAAACCCGCCCCGAACCCGCCCCATTGCCATCCCTAACTATTGAGTTGGATCCCATATTGGCTGAGATTATTGGAATATTACCAACCCAACACTTCATCTTCTTGCATTGACTTGACTTCATGGCAAGGGCTTTTAACAAATTAATGCTGTGTCAGTCCTCCATTCATGATTCATGCCCTTTTAATTTGCCTGGTCAGAGTTTGCAAATAAAATTATAAATTATAAAAATGAAATATATCAAAGTCTTACACTGTCATCCTTGAGCTGTATACATGTTTTTTAATCTTGAATCATTAACTTATTTTTCCAAGTCTACCATTAATAAAGAAGCTGCTAAAAGGGTGTTTATAATAATTAAAATAATAATAATAATATTATTATTATTATCTTAACATATCAAAATAAATATTCATGTTTTCGATATATACTAATTTTTTTCATGAATTCATCAGGGAGCAAAATGTAATTTATTGGATTATTGAGAGTAAGTTGAAGTTTCTACATGGGTAGAAATGAAATTTTCGTATCCATTGAACCGCCATCCGCCGCACCTAACTGCAGCAAATACCGTCAGATCAATCATCGACGGTTTTGAATTGTCAACAGTCCGCAATACGCTTCTCCCCGCTGTCACTGCGGCGTTAGGTGAGATCGCACCGTCGAAAATCCATGTCAACATCTTCGTCACGTGCACCTCATCATGATGAAACCAAACCGAGTCGCGGCTCGACCGAGTCGCGGCACGACCGAGCCGGTTTCGCCCGGTCAAGTAGTAGTAGGTAAGACCGGTCATCCACATAACCGAGCCGCTCAACTCCTGCTCACGTGGCGCGACCGCAATGGCTTGATTCGTCTCGTAAGTCAACAATTCGCCTTGACTGAAGCCGATTAGCCGAGCCGATGGCCTTACCAACTCCTGGTCCCCGCACCACCAGTATATTATTGCCTCTCCTCCTCCCATTTTCTTCTTTCTTCAACGGGAGAGGAGAGAGAGAGATAGAGAGCAGTGGAACGAAGAGAAATCTACTGATCGGGATGGGTTCAATTGCGCCGCCGAAGGAGACCATTTTCCGATCCAAGCTTCCGGACATCAAGATCATCAACGACATCCCTCTCCACACTTTCTGCTTCGAGCGACTGGACCAATTCGCCGACCGGCCGTGCGTCATCGACGGGGCGACTGGCGCTGTGTTCACCTACTCCGAGGTGGAAGCCTCCGCACGCCGCTTTGCGGCGGGGCTTCACAGCGTCGGGATCCGGCGGGGCGACGTGTTCATGATCCTCCTCCGCAACTCACCTGAATTCGTCATCGCGTTCCTCGCCGCATCGTTTGGCGGTGCCGCCGCCACAACAGCTAACCCTTTCTACACTTCCGGCGAGATCCAGAAGCAAGCGGAAGGCGCCGGCGCCCGCCTTATCATCACCGAATCCTGCTACGTGGACAAGATCCGGCATTTAGCAGCGGAGCGCGGCGTCACTATCGTGACCGTCGGCGACGGCCCCGCCCCGGAAGGCTGTCTCGCCTTCACCGACCTACTGGCAGCGGACGCCAGTGCGATGCCGGCGGTCGAGTTCGATCCGGACGATGTGGTCGCGCTGCCCTACTCGTCGGGCACCACCGGGCTTCCTAAGGGCGTGATGCTGACACACCGGAGCCTGATCACCAGCGTGGCCCAGCAGATGGACGGCGAAAATCCCAATCTGTATTTCCACCCGGATGACATCATCCTCTGCGTCCTGCCCCTTTTCCACATCTATTCTCTCAACTCCGTCCTCCTTTGCTGCCTCCGCGTCGGCGCCTCCATCCTCATCATGCGGCGGTTCGAGGTCGGGCAGCTCCTTGACCTGATCCAACGCTTCAGAGTGACAATTGCGCCATTTGTTCCGCCCATCGTGCTGGAGTTCGTGAAGAGCCCGCTCGTCGACAGCTTCGACCTCTCGTCAATACGGATGGTCATGTCCGGGGCTGCTCCCATGGGCAAGGAGCTTGAGGACAAATTCATGGCCAAGCTTCCCAATGCTCAGCTGGGCCAGGTGAGGTCTTCCCCTCTTCCTCTAGACCACACAACACGCTTGGTCTCGCATGTTTCCTCGATTTCAGCTGTTTGATAGGTTGTTAGTATCAGAATGGGAAGTTCTGCAACACCTTTTTCGATGCCTTGCTCTCCTACTAAGTCATCGCCAAATTTTATTCCTCGAATTCCAACTAATATCGATATCAAAGTGCCATCTGCACATGCATTTCTCGGCATCATTCCAACACATGAACATCCTTGTGTTCCTGCCTCATCTAATCAGGCATAGATCCATCTGAGCGAGGCACTTGAGGACTTTGGAAAATTTAATCTAAATGAGTGATTCATTTAGGTGTGCCAAAGCATTTGCTACTCGTGCGATGTGTCAGCCTTCTCTGTGTAAAATTTAATTTTCTGTTTGCACTTCCCCATGCTGAAGAACAGGATTGATGCTTATTTTGTAGATAGAACAAATAGTAAGAAAATAGCTCATTCTGACATTTGAAGTGGCTCCATTTGATTCTTGAATGGGAGTAAATAAATGACAATGTGCAGTTCCTGCTTTGCTTCAGCATAAGGCTAAGGCCGGATGTAACAACTTAATTTGCTTCAAATGTGACAGGGTTACGGGATGACAGAAGCTGGACCAGTGCTGTCTATGTGCCTGGCATTTGCAAAGGCGCCATTCGAGGTGAAGTCCGGTGCCTGTGGCACAGTAGTTAGGAATGCTGAGATGAAGATAGTTAACCCGGAGACGGGTGCTGTGTTAGGCCGGAACCAGCGCGGTGAGATCTGCATCAGAGGTGCCCAAATTATGAAAGGTAAACAGACTATATGCGTGCCTCCCTTGGCAGATTTAAAATGTTTTATCCTCAATTCTGCCATTCTTGATTGATCTACTCAGGATTCATCAAAGAAGTATACAAAAATTATATAATTTGGAGTGCCTAGTTTTAATGACTTATAATTCTTTGAAGATAGCAATGATTTAACTTTCTTTTCTTGTTAAAATTTGGTTCTTTTGGGGATCGAAGGCAAATAAATACCAAAAGAAACAAGGATGCATGCTATTGGCAAATTCTTAGATTACCCAAATCTAATGAGTTCAATTTAGTAAATTATGACATTTCCTTTATATTCAGTTTTTACCATATCATGCTCCCATCTCTAAGATTTATCGAATCATGCGTGAGTTTAATTTCTTTTCCCATTCTACCATCAAGTTTATTGTGTTTTAAATTTTGGACTCAAGTTGTAAGTTCTAGTGTCCCATAAATCCCTTTTTACCATTCTTGAAGCTGCAAACCTGTATTTTGACTCGTGTACTTAAACGTGGTGAAGTTGTCTAATCCCACTGTTCCTATTTACCATCAAAGACTTAAAAGCAGATGTCCAATTAAAAGATGTTTGTTTGGTGTAGTGTCTTAGTTGACAAGAGTTCTATAACAACTTAGATCAAGGTCACATCATGGTTAGCAGCTCGTCCATTTTATAGCTTTGATGAAGACAATAAATTTGACCTTCTCAAACTGGCTCTTAAACATGTGCTTCTCAAACAGCGAGAAAGTATTGAGGCCTGCAAGTTGTCTCAATTGTTTGAACTGTGGTTTTTAATTAATCAACAAAAGATTACTGATGCAGTAATTTTTGCAGGCTACATCAATGATCCAGAGGCCACAAGGAACATCATAGATGAGGATGGATGGCTGCACACCGGAGATGTAGGCTATGTTGATAACGACGATGAGGTGTTCATTGTCGACAGGCTCAAGGAGATCATCAAATTCAAAGGCTTTCAGGTAGCCCCAGCTGAGCTTGAAGCACTACTTGTTATGCACCCTAACATCTCTGATGCTGCTGTAGTTCCGTGAGTCTCTTACAACACAAACAACAAGTCACATTATCTAGTGAATTACCTTGAGTAATTCTCACTGTAACCTCAAAAGTAAGCAATGCATAAATAAGCTCTTGATTTTGCAGGATGAAAGATGAAGCTGCCGGGGAAGTCCCTGTTGCCTTTGTTGTGCGGTCCAATGGATCAAAAATCACTGAGGACGAAATCAAGCAGTACATCTCAAGACAGGTAAAATCTTGCACAATGAATTCATAATCAGTAATGTATGTCTAAAAACTCATACAACCAACTTCAAATATGGGAAAAATTAATGATTTACTTGGAGAGCTATTGATTCATGACTATGTGGGTTCAATGAAAAAGAAGACTAAATAAAACTTTCATACTGCGCGCATGCAATCCCAACTATGTCAGTACTAACCTCACTTATCATGGAAGAAAAAGTTTCATAGCCAATGAATGCGACATCCAGTTATCATCCATTTATGAGGTAATTTAAGTTGTGAACCTAAGCTGATTTGTTGTGCTATGAATCTTGTTTAAAATCTCAAGTCCAATTCAATGTGGTAGAACCTATGCATAATTTTGATATAGTAGAAAGATTTTTGCATTTGACAAGCTTTGGAAGCCTGAAAACCAATTTGATGTTAATTATGAGGAAACTGAAATGCTTAAGGTCATGTCCTTAAGCTTTGACATTCTAAATTCAAAGTTTGATCTGTGATCAGGTGGTTTTCTACAAGAGAATCAACAAAGTTTTCTTCACAGAAGTCATTCCAAAGGCCCCCTCTGGAAAAATCTTGAGAAAGGATCTAAGAGCGAAGCTAGCCGAGCAATTCCCCATCGGTCCATTTCCATGATCATATCGACATAGTAAGTATGTTTCCACGGCGCACTCCAAGAACAAGACGTGGTATAATATTCTCAACATAGTTCATGTTTCCAAGTCATTCTTTTCTGTGCTGTTTATTAACGTTGTTAATTGTTGAGGGCTGGTTGAACCTCCGAATTCCGCTATAGATTTTATTTTACTTGTTCTACACTTGGCGTTGTGTTTGTAATGTTAATGTGGATAGAGATATGACTTTGCTAAATGAAAAAGTTGTTATTAGTTGGTTTCTAATCGAGTAAGAACTCTGATTGAGTCAATTAATAACAATGCCGTGATAACTAATATTTTTATTTTATGTTTGTCTCTATTCTATGTGAAACTGGATTATCAAACTGAACATAATTGAAATTTAATTTTCTTTAAACGAATTGAATATATAGAAATTTATGATTAAAATATAATATCGATCAGTTATCAAATCAATCAAATTTTTTTCTATCAGTAGTGGAATAATGATGCATCATCAATCGAATTTTTATCAGTACTCGATGCATCCTCAATTGATTTGATTGTTACGTTGACGATTGATTTTTGAATTTTTTTTACATGTGTAATATAATAATATAATATAAAAGTACGATAAATTGAATTTGATAAGTGTGCGTCACCTACGTAGTAATATAATGGAAGGGGATGTTCGAGTACCCAGAGTAAACTATTGTAACATATTCTCTCTAGTAAAAAAATTAATTTAATATTTTTATATCAGAAATTAAATTGATAAAAATATATATTACACTTGATCTTAACTAAAAGATCGATAAAAATATGCTTTCTAACGTTACCGATGTAAAGTATTTTAGAAATTTCTTTACAATTTATCAATCCTAAAATGTGAGAATAAACAGAATCATGTATATATATTTTTTTTTACATAAAGCAAGAAAAAAAAAGACTAATAAGCCTGAAAATAATTGAGTGTGAAAATAAAAAAAATGATATTAATATTGAGAGTTGATTGCTAAAGGTGTAGATTCTTAATTAAATACTTAGATGAGAAAAAAACAAATACAAAAATACATTATAATTACAAAATATCTAAAATTTAAAATAGTATATGTATAAAATATATTTTTTAAAAATATATTAAACATATAAAATATCATATTTGTAATTTAAGATTATACGCGCAATTTCGCTTGATTAAAAACACATAATTTACCCATTCTCAGCAATTTGACGTGGCAAAAATACAAATGTACAGAAGGACACTCCTCGACACGTCACCGATCCGCGAACTTCTCCTAAAACGAATCTCTACCGTCAAATCTCAATCCAACAAAGCAAGAGGCGATCGAAGCTTCCCCCCTCCGACAGTCCCAAATCCCTTCCTTTTTCTTTGCAACAAAACGCAAATGCCTTCCCCTATAAATATCCACCCACCCTTTTCATAGCTCCCGTCTCGATCTCTTCGCTTCCTTTCTTCTCCAGCAGCCTTTGCGATTCCTGAACCAGATCGTCGCCATGTCCGGCCGCGGCAAGGGAGGCAAGGGGCTCGGCAAGGGCGGCGCAAAGCGCCACCGTAAGGTCCTCCGAGACAACATTCAGGGCATCACCAAGCCGGCGATCCGTCGCCTTGCCCGCCGCGGCGGTGTCAAGCGCATCAGCGGCCTGATCTACGAGGAGACCCGCGGCGTCCTCAAGATCTTCCTCGAGAACGTCATCCGGGACGCTGTGACCTACACGGAGCACGCTCGCCGCAAGACCGTCACCGCCATGGATGTGGTCTACGCCCTCAAGCGCCAGGGGCGGACTCTCTACGGGTTCGGAGGCTAAGCCCTTTCCCAAACTCGCTATCAATGGTGCTCGTGCTTCAAGTTACTATAAATTTTTGGTTAGATTTGCACGAATTATCCTATATGTAAAGGTGATTTGAACCCATCAATGAATGCAGCTGGTTCATTGATTTGCTATGAAACTGAAACCCTAAAATGAATTGGTCCTTTTGTTGAGCTCTTATTTTTTCTTCCTTTGAAAGGAGTAGAAATTCAAATTGAACAATAAGAACTAGTCGGCCTTTAAATCACATCCAAGAATAGAAGAAATGATTCAAATGTATATCTTTTGCTAAAAGAAGAGTCTGAATGACATGTTCTCAGCAATCATGCAATATAGAAACAATTTTTTTGTGTGTACAAGATAGAGATAAATTAGTTTATTCAATTATCATTTAGAAGAAGTGGGAAATTGGTTAATTGCTTTTGAAGAAAATTTCCATAGCTAAGCTGAATCAATGGATGGTTTGTTTCAAAGAGAGTAGAATGATTCTTTTTGCAGCTCCGACAAGAACAAGCCTCAATCCCAATTGCACTTGCAAGTTTTTTTGGCGCTGCAAAATTTTGTTTGCGAAGTGGAGATAGTTTTAAATTGGGAAATAAAACTTCAAAAGGAACCTTGTTTGGAAAAACATCAAAAGCCTTCTGGTATGGAATAATGGTTCAAAGACTTCTATTACTGATAGATAAAAAAAAAAAATGGAAATGATGAGATGATTATCTAATAAAATTTGTATATTATATTTTCTTAGTTTCTCATTAAAGTATAAATTAATTTTAAATTGTTTCAAATTAATTTTCTAATACTATTTCATACTCTATATAAATACATTCAAGTGTATTTTTTTAATAAAAAATTTAGCAATCTAGAATTTTAACTCCTCTATATAAAAGGGGAGAGGGAGAGATAGATTAGAGGGAGAGAAATTCTTTTGATATTTCTGTGGATTCATTCAATTTAAAACCTCTATTATGAAATTTCTCCTTTTTGGAACAACATTGAATGTGGAAATACCTTGCACAGTTTACAACTCTCTCTCAAAGGAAATAACTCACAAGGAAGAAGAAGATAAAAGATTGAGAGTTTGAACATTTGATTTTGAGCACTTGTGAGCAAGAGCACAGTTGTTTGAGCTTAGTGTTGAAATCTTTTTTTTAAACTCGTAGAAAATATAGCCATTTCTCAAGCATAGTTGTTTGACATCATTGGTGATATTGCACAAGCAAAGAATAAGATCTTATTATCGATCCAAACATATACTGGGAAAGTTCCACATCATTCGAAAGATTGTGGGAAAAGGTGACATTACAGTTGAGAAAGTTCCCTTGACGGATAACATTGCTAATTGATCCACTTACAACGCCCTTGCCAAGACCATCTTTTGAAAAACATCGTGAACTGATGTGTTTGAAACCAGTAAGTAGTTGGCATTAGAGCAAGTGAGAGTTTGTTAGAGTAGGTGCCTTACAAATCAACTATTGGCTAGACTTTATTGACTCTTGTAAATAAACAACTTTTATTTTAATATAATTCAATCTAATTTGACATTATTTATCCTTATACCCATGTTATATGCATGAATAAAGTCCTTGAATATACTATAGTGAGATGTGGTGGTACACATGATGACCATTATGAAATATATCAATATTCACTATATATTCTAAATTTATTCCTAGTCAATTGAGCCGCCTAATAAACAAGGATAAAAGACCGCTCGATCTAAAGACTATCAATTGTGATATAGTGTACCACATTTCATTGGTAAGGACATAGAGATGTTCAAGGATACAGATGAGTGATCATACGATGAGTTTATCGAACATCTTTCACACAGACTTTCCAAGTGGTTATCATTTGTCGAGTGGATAAGTCTTTGACGGTAGATGTATACTAGTAGTCCTTATGATCCGAGATAGCACTTAGACTCTATAGGCTGGGGCTATAATTTGATTTATTTACCGACTCTATTGGGTCATCAGGTGGTGAGATTGAGTGCAATAATGAAATATATAGGAGTCAGTGTATTATAGTTGGGGATTCATCACACACATTCATGGATGTGGATATCCTATGTAATATATTATTTTATAGTGTATGTAGTCTTTGATCAAAGTTGTAAGAATTGTTTTAGGAAAGGAGTTTTCTAGTCGATATCATTGTAACAAATATCACATAGTTGTCGAATCAATATATAACCCTCAATGTAATAATGATTGTAAATTTGATCGGGATATATGAGAAGAAGAGACCGGATTGTACGTTAACCATAATCGACTGGTTCTTGCAGACACTATTCAGTGATACTTAGAGAATTATGAGGCGGTGTTGCTAGACGCTCTTACCATGATTCAATGGGTGCTAATCAGAATTGGTTCTGATATTTTATAATTAAATAGTTGATCATAGGATGAGACTATCAAGGGTATGCTCAAATAGTTTAAAATTCGGGTTCCAACAGTTGGAGCCCCCATGTAGCGGCTATCAAGTCCAATAGATAAAGGATGTCAGGCCTTATGCATGTTAAGTATCATAAACTTTCAACTAAACTCTTGAAAAATATTGAATCAATTTTTTCTCTTTCATCATGCTTTTATAGCTCGACTTCACATTCTATTAGGGTATTTATAGACTTACAATTGTCTATCTTAAATTTCTTTAATATCTCTCTTGCATAGCCTTCTTGTAAGCTCTTTGGTTGACTTCGATGCCCAGATAGTATGTATGCCATGAGCCCAATATTAGTCATTTCAAACTCCTTAGTCATCATTTTTTAAAATTCTCCAAACATACTTGGGTTGTTTCTTGTGAAGATTAAATCATTGACATATAGGCAAATAATCAAAATATTTTTATCCTTACTTTGAATGTATAATGCATGTTCATAAGGACATTTTATGAAGCTTTTCTCTTGCAAGTACTTGTCTATCCGACTATTCCATACCCTTGGTGCTTACTTTAGCTGGTAGGAACCTTCTTCAATTTTAGAACTCTGTCTTCTTGTCCTTTGACTTCATAACCTGATGGTTGTCGAAAATAGACTTCTTCAAGAATTCCATTTAAAAAATCATAATTTACATTCATTTGATGTATCATCCACTTATTTTGGGCTGCTAAAGAAAGGATTAGTCTAACAATTTCTAATCGAGCAACGAGAGTGAATACCTAATCATAGTCAATGTCAGATCTTTAACTGTAGCCTTTTGCCACCAATCTTGCTTTGTATTTTTCAAGTTCTCCTTTGACATTCTTCTTTATTTTATACACCCATTTCACACCAATTGCCTTATGTCCTTCAGGCATTGAAGTTAACTCCCAAGTATCATTCTTCTCAATTGCTTTAATTTCTTATCCATAGCATCTTTCCACCTTTTGTACTTTATAGCTTCTTGGAAATCCATAGGCTCACAATTGGCAAAGAGTTTGATTCTGATCTGGTACCTCATAAATCTCCCGTAAACTCCTGAAACGTGGTACTCTTTCACTTGATGTTGATGCAGATAAAATTTCTTGAGTATTTATTGCTGGTGTTACTAGTGGTGTAGTAGGCTCCTCTTGTGTTTGCTCCACTCTTGGTTGCTCCATATCATCTTCTTCAAAGTATGGAAAGAAGTTGTAATCTTTATTTGGAGACTCCCAATTCCATTCTCCTTCTTCATCGAATATGACATCCCGACTGATAATTGTCTTCCCAGTATCTG
>JBAMIB010396379.1:0-20677 GCA_037177415.1 Kaempferia rotunda | reverse complement strand
TATTTTGATAAATTCAATACCTTTTAACGTGTTGTCTAGTGTAGGTGAGTACACAAGTGCAAGCGACCTTTGGAAGAAGGTTATTGCAATTCATGAGAAACCTACATAAGGTCAAGTAGTGGAGGAGCCCAATGAGAAGGGCGAGGGAGTCCAAGAGAAGGATGAATCGGAGGTTGACACAGAGTCAATATCCAATGAAGATGAAGAAGTGGAAGCATCCACGTCATCGAGAAAGGATGAGATGGAGTTATCTACATCTTCAAGTGAGGAAGATAAGGAGGTGTCCACATCACCGAGGGAAGAAGAGGAGAAGAGTCAACCCTCAACCTCAAGTACCAAGAAGAGGGCAAAAGCCCACATCAAGTGTTTTGAGTGTGGTGAGATGAGACACTACACGAGTGGGTGTCCAACGCTCAAAAAGGTAAAGGAGGTAAATTATAAACTCATGTCAATTCATTTTGATTCTAACATGAGTTATAGGACAAAGAAGGAGAAGAAGCACATTAGATGTTTCACATGTGATGTGTATGATCACTACCACACCAAGTGCCCAAGGAGAGGAGAGCTCGAGAAATTGGCGCACTTGAAGAAATGGGAGAAGAAGAAGAAGAACTCAAGTCTATGGGGAGCTTCTAAGGTAAAAGGGAAGGTAATACCTAACTAGGTGTTTAATTCCAAGTTAAATTGTTATATGCTTGCTGGTAGTAATGTAGATTATTTGCCTAAGTATTATCATGGTTTTAGGTATAATGATAGGATTAGGGTTAACAAGGTAGATAACCCTATAAAATTGAAACCTAGGATTAAACCTAAAAGGAAACAACCAACCTTGCTTAAGGAGAGGAAGGTGGTTGAAAACCTAGACATTAATCCTAAAAGGGGAGACATATGCCTAGGAAGGTAGGTAGTGTTGGAGCAATCTAGGTACCCTAGGTTTTGATGTTTGGACAAATGTTTAAGTTAGGTTATTGTTGTATTTGATGTATATTTGTGAGTGTGTAGGATACATGTATAACAAGGAAAGTCCAAGTGTGATCTTGGCAAAGGAGGAAAGTCAAAGTAGAGTATTGGCGGTGTAAGCCCAAGTGTGACTTGTCAAAGAAAGACCTGACGACAAGGGCCGAGACCGATGGAAGCTCTTGAAGGCAATGCGTGAAAGATGGGGAGCATCCGAGGGATGCAAGGCTGATGGAGAAGGCTAGAAGGCTAGGTTTAAGTTGGTCGGGCGAGGATAAGTACATGAGAGACTTATACTTGGGGTAAAACTCATGTAAAGATTTTGACCAGTCGACTAACCACCAGTCGACTGGTCAGTCGACTAAGAACGAACAAAATGTTTCTGTTCGCACAAGTCTTATGGAGCAGTCGACTGCTCCTGGCACCAGTCGACTAGTATCGAGCCGTTGGGATATAACGGTCGAATTCTAGAGGACCGGTTGGCTAGTAAGAACTGGTGGCGGGAAACACACTTGAGTGTTTCCACTCGAGCTCTATTTAAAAGAGCTCGAGATTCTTGAGCAAGGTTGACAAAATAGAGGTGGTTAACCTCTATTAGTAGTTTTCCAAGCTCGAGTGTGTGGTCAAAAGATTTTGGCAAATTTCTCCACTCATAAGGAGCTACGAGAGCTAGCCGGAGGTTGTCCGAGGAATTATCCACCGATGGATTGGGATCGTCCACCTTACGGACAACCGTAGAGTAAAAGTGTCATCTCTGAATCACGTTAAACATCCGTGTTAAGGTTTGTTATTTTGGTTTTTGTTTTAGTTTAGCTTTCTACTTGTTATTTTTGTATTCCGTTGTGATAACAAGTGTAGGAAGCATTGGATTGGAGTGGAGCGACTATTCACCTCCTCTAGCCGACACAAGGATTCTAACATTGATGACTCTACAAAATGGCATAAGGCACTATTAGAGGTATACCACTTAAGGAAGCACTGCTACTCAATAGATACATTACAGTGGATCTAATTGAAAGAGGCAAACTATCATGAGTAACTTTCTTAGATATGCAAAACATGGGCCTATGTCAGAGGCATACAATCAAGGATACCATCATAGAAGTTACTTCCTCGGAAAATCCCAAAATAATAGAGCACATACATTTCCAAATATCTGATCAGTTCCTGAGAGAGAATCAGTGAAAACAATCTTTAAACAGGACCATATTCTCAGAAACAAGTATGTTCCTGAGAGGGAAGAATTTGATCTGGGAGAAGCTGATCTAAATCACAGTAGAAGAATCATGCAACAAGAAAACTGTAATCAATTCCTGGAAAAGTAGAATTAAAGAAACTGATGTGTTGAGTTCTGGAGAAAGGAGGGACTCTGCTGCAAAAGCAGTGAAAAAAATCCCAACAAGGGAGAAACTAGTGAGGAAAAAAACAAACACTAGGCTATGTGAAACCAAATAGAGATCAGCACGGAGTGCAACTGGTCATCATGAGAATCTTCAGAGAATAACATCTAAGGCAGATTTTTAAAGCAAAGATCAGATTTTGGTTATGGATGTGAAAGATTGACCTGCAGCTGTAAAGATATCTAAAAACAGATGGTGGATCAAGCAATCAGATTCTGCAGAATTCCAGAAAAAAGGCAGAGAAATCACTACTGCTGGTCGTAAGAATGTTGTCGTATGTGGTGTACTGTTCTTGAAGATCCACAGATTCTGGAGATTTGACAGCATAGCATGCGTCCTCACTGTGTTGAAGAAGGTGCTGCATTTGCAGAAAACCAAGAACAACCAGCGAAAAGGTGTGCTGCTGAAGAGAGACAACAAAGTCGAAATCTGATGATACTAATCGGTACTGCCACATCGAGCACGAGCAAAAGACAAAAAATCACAGCCAGCAAGTTTGAAGAAGAGCAAAAGTTGATTGAAGCAGGAATTGCAAGGTGCCCACTATTAGGCATTGTAGGCTGTAATAACAAACACCAAGTCAGGATGAGCAGAAGAAATTAAATGACAGCTACCTGTACATCCAGGATTTGAGATGTCGCCACTCCCAAAATGAGAAGATCGAACGAGCACAGCAATTGTCAGTGAGTTCAGCTTATACATAATGAAAGAGAAGGTAATACCTAGACTCTATTATCTTTAAAGAACTGATCCTCACAAAAATCATAAAAACGCAGAAGCAAATCCTAGTTTTTTCTGTCTATCGACTAATAAATATTCTAATTAGGCAATGTGAAACTATGACAAATATGCACATCAAACGAGAAAGAGAAAGCTAAAAAAGAACACTTGGTTAACAATAATAAAACAAGATAAAATTTATTTAAGTATAGATGATGATATAGTAGAGGATAGAGCCCAATAGCTTAAAAAGATCCATATAGCCGAGCTCACCTAAAGAGATAAGCTTGGTTGTTGTTGTTGTATTGATTAGTTGTCTTGATAAATAAAGCAATTACCGAAATGGTCCCCTTATTTTGAGGAATGCCTAAATTGAATCCTATAGCCCAAAATGTTTAAATAAGATGAGAACCTTGATTTCAATGAATCAACTTGTTTAGGAAACCAGCTTGAGTGACAAAAATATTGGTAAAAAATTTTTAAAAAAAAGATGGTAAATGTTCATTTATTTCATAAGTAAATTTATTTTTAAACATCTTTAGAAATATAAATCAAATAATTTTAACTTGATTAAATAGATTAGCTAAATTAATTATTTCTTGTATTTAATAATTAAATACCTAATAAATTAAATACTTTTGCCAACTTTTATTTTTTAAAAACAATGAACTATTTTCTAAAACAAATGGGAAGGGTTCTCATTTTATGAAATTGATGGAATGAAATAATTTTAAATGAATAAATGTCTATTTAATTTTATAGGTAAACATTTCAAACTAATAATGGTTAAATTTTATTAATTTTATTTTTATGAAGTTGATTGGTGAAACATCTTGATTTTGAAAATAATCTATATATATTTTTCTATTGTTGTGAAAATATCAATTAGGTTAAATAGGAATGAATTTTTAAATTTTTGGAAATAATTTGGTTCATTGCAACAGTAAAGCTGTCACCAAACAACTTGACTGAAAGAAGTTAATTTGTTTTTTTAAAATAAAATTTAAAAAGGTTTATTGACATTTGCTCTCACTTTTTTTTAAAAAGAAATTCTTTAAATCATCATGTTGTTTTGCCCAAATTTGACATTAACTAATTTTATATTTTTAGAAAATTCAAAATTATAATAATAAATTAACTTATAAAATTAAATGGGCATATCTCTCCTATTTTTTATTTTTTTTCAAAATAATTTTATTCGCAAACTATTTCACTGAACAATTTGATTCAAAGACTTCAAGTTGTTTTCAAAAGTGAAATTGAAAGGCCAGAAGAATGAGAAAAGCCTGATTTAGACGTTTAGGAATATATAATCCAGGTTTTATCATTCCCCTTTATGAGGGGGGTTATCTATTAAATAACACTTACATTTATGCTTCATCTACCAAACATAAAACCAATACGTATTGTCCCTCAATAACCCTCCCTTAGCAATACTTCATGGATTGGCGCATTCACTTCGTTCTTTTACAAGTAGAGTTACTAGTTTGCATCGCCAACTCACCATTATTCTTATAATTCAGTCTATGATTGATCTGTTGAACATGAACTCCTATCATGTTCATCAATACATTTATGCTTCATCTACCAAGCATAAAACCAATACTTATTGTCCCTCAATAACCCTCCCTTACCAATACTTCATGGATTGGCTCATTCACTTCGTTCTTTAATAAGTAGAGTTACTATTTTACATCGCCAACTCACCATTATTCTTATAATTCAATCTATGTTTGATCTGTTGAATGAACTCCTATCATCCTCTCAATAGCCCCCTTTCCCAATACATCATAAAATGTGCTTATCCTACTCTTGGTGTCCTCTCAATAATGCTCCTTTCCTAATACACTGGCAGGATCATCCACTTCATTCCTCCATAAATAGAACAAACATGGTAGATCACCTATTCACATCTATTCCAATAAACTAAAACTACCAATCTTAAGGAGCGTTTGGTTTGCATGTTTTCTATTTTCATTTTCTGGAAAACGCGCATTTTTTAGAAAATAGTATTTGGTTTGTATTTTTCATCTCTATTTTCTAAAAAAAAAAGATATAACATTTTCTGGAAAACTAGAGAATGTCAAAAGGTCATTTTCTAAAAAATAGAAAATGTCCGTTTTTCAGAAAATAAAAATAGAAAACATGCAAACCAAACGCTCATTTACAGTTTTAGGTATGTCACTCCAAGCAAACCTGAATAAGAATGTCTTAGAAGAGAATGTTGTCTTAGTTCTAAGAAATCCAATTTAGAGCATAGCACTCCATACAAGTAACCTAAACATAGCAATTTATAGAAACTACAAACTAATAATGGTAATGTTTTAGAATTATTGAAAGTAATTAATACCTGAAGCAATTCCTTCAAGCCCATCAGCTTTGGCTGTGCATCAAGAATGCTGCAAATGCAAAAGCAAAAGCATAAAAAAAGAAAGCAACTTTGCCACTGACAAAAAACAACAAAATGAAAGGTGCAATCTTCCATAATCAAGTAAAGAAAAGGTTATAAAAACAAGGAAAATGGATTAAATTAATTCACTGACAATAATAGATAAAAAGGATACACTCAAACTTGAGAAATTGCATCCAAAAATCAACATGCCCTAGAGATATCAATTTAACAAGTGAATCACCATGATCTTTGACTTTGACTATGCACAACTATTAGAATCAATAACTGTGTATTCTAGGCAGGAATAGAACCAAGCATTTGATTGAATTTAAAATTGTTCACAACGTTTATACTCAGCAAATACAATCCTACCATTGTTCTAGTAAACAAACAAAATAGAATGAAAGCAACAAGGAGTCAGGTTCAACTATATGTTGTGACTGTGTACGTTGGTGGAAGGGGTTTTCATGACAATTTTGCAAATGCTGTTTAACAAGAAGCAATGAAGACAGAAAGAAGCTTCATATACGTAGATAGATAAGAGTGACATAGATATAATACAAAATTCAGAGAAAGAACAATATAATCATAACATTAAGTATAACATGCATACCTAGTAAAAGTCGTAAAGAACTGAAAATAGGAGCAATTATAAAGACATTCTTTAATTAACTCAAAGTTAATCACATATATACTGCATTGTATTGAGTTGGGAAAAAGTTAACAAAGAAATTCTAACATTTCCAGATTACAAATAATAATTACTTAGCAGCTTTAAACCAAACATCGTAATGAGAAAGTTCTAAGATATTTGTTTTAGTCCAATACACAGAAAAATTGTGAAAACAACATCACTAAACTACACAAAAGAAGAAAATATGGAAATAATTATAATCTGAATTTATATTATCTTTCATCAGTAATTTGTATGCAACCATAAAAAATGAAGAAAGTTGCCAGATTTGTTCATATTGAAGCAAATTATAGAGGAATAAGTATCTCTTTTCATATTTACAACTCTTTCTCCATCTAATTAGCTTCTCTTAAGTGGCTAAATACCAACTACTTCAATACATTGATTATGAGTATGAAGACTATTTTATTCCACTACTAGGATGCAATGGACGGATCATGTGAGCAAAAACTATCAGTAAAAAATCAAGCAAACAAAAACCTCAACATCCATAGGACAAGAATCAAAATTATCATTAAAGAGGAGCATGAGGGTGATGGACTTGAATTGACATATTATAAATTCTGAAGAATAATACTGTCGAAACTATATACATATATAACTTGTGGAGTTTCAACTGAAATAATTTAATATAAAATACTGGTTGTCTAATATCAAATTGTTAATATTAAAATATACAGATAAAGCCAGCAAAAAAGGTTGCATAATTATATTGGTCTTCAAGGATCATTTGCGAGGTCTTTGGAATATCAATACTGAAAGGTTATCGCAAATAACTTCAAGATGCAACAAATTGAATCATAAATAAAGGCATAATACTCACCCTACCATGTTGCAGCTAAAACTAGACTGAAGAGTAGTATGCTGATAAAGTTTATTGAGAACAATTGATGGATCTGACCCCTTTTTCAGCTAAAGAAAAAATGATATCAGTAAGGGATAGTTTCATAGACAGGAATTCTACTGCAAAATAAGTTCACATCAGGAAGACCTGCTATAAGCTAAACTGACCTCAATAATAATACGCATTCCAGAGCGGTCGCTTTCATCACGAATATCACATATATCAGCTAAAGTCTGTTATCAAAATCAAATAATTAATTGAAAGAGACAAACTGTACCTCAGCTTACCAATAAAAGGAAGTAAGAGAACAAATATTTGCAAAGATATTTGTTGATAAAATTATGTAAAATGGCACAAGGATGGGAAAGACACTTGGATATCAATTGTTTGAACAATTTCTTGACTGAACTAATACAAAAAATAAATCATTGCATAAGAGCATATTGATACATTTTTTAATAAATAAAAGTTGGGGAACAATTTGTGTACACCGCCCTTGTAATTGAATGATCTTGTGTGTACTTGCTTCATTTTTATACACTAAGTTGGATATGGTCAATAAGAATGAATGACAAAAAAAATAAAAACCATCACATTTTTCATTAAGTTGAAATCAGGCTGAATTGAATTAATTTGAACTAATAGGTGAGCCATGTTAAATCACATCTATACCAGTGGCAACAAAATTTTATTATTAAAAAATTATCATATTGTTAGATTCAGATATTCTACAAAATTCATCATCAAGAATTAATATTTGAGCACTAACAATTAAAAAGTCCCCTCTATTTCATTATTTTCCATAATATGGAACAAAGGAAGCTGTACTGCATTTATTATCACCAGAACATTAGAAACGTTTTTGTTTAATCACAACCAGAACCCAATTTCCCTCACGTGTCATTGACACCCACCCCCCTGCCACTCCCAACATATACAATTTTTTTTTTTATTTTGCACATTGCCATATAACTTCCCTTCGTGTGTGTGTGTATATATATATATATATATATTCCCCAACAATTAGATATTGGATATTACTTACATTAATGGAAATGGATGTCCTGATTCCTGAAGCTTCTTTCTTTCTTAATGGTAAACACAAGAGGAACAGATTCATGGAAGGCACTAATTTTTTAAATTTCCATCTAAATCATTGAAATCTCGCCCAATTCCATTATATCATCACGAGCATCTTATTGTCTATCCTTGCAGCCAAGATAACTCATAACAAAATAAGCGATTATACCCAACACATAGGGTTCAAAGTTCAAACATTATTCCAGAGATATTCTAATTTAACCTAATTCGTAACGAAGTTGGAAAAAAAAAACACATTCTTGCTGGTTGATAACCAAATATCACATGTCTTGTGCTTATGTCAGATTGAAAACAATCAGAAAAACAGAACATGAGTCACCACTTGTTTTTTCATTTACTATTTTTCATTTTCAATATTTTATCTTCATCACATTCAAAGAAATCAATTTGCCATACAAATTTTCCAAAATTATTTTTTGTTTTTATTATAAAACAAAATGAAACAAAATGAAAAAGGTCAAACCGAGCAGTGTCCAATTTTCCTATAAATTTTATGCCTTATTTAGGTGGTCGCCTAGGCGCACCTAGGCAAGAGGCGATCAACTGCACCGCATTTGCCTTAGGAGGTGCTTTAGGCAATCAAAGATGAATCGAGGCTAGTGAGATGGCGCACGTGTCGGGCGAGGAAGTGGATGAGGCGATAAAGCCCGTAGGTGAGACGGTCAAAGTCAACAAAATTTAAAAACTCCTAAATATATTAATACACTCTCTCCCTTCCAAAATATAAATAACTCCACCAACCCACCTACTTCTGCCTAAGACCGCCGTCGTCATTGTCGCCATGGCAGTAGCTTAGCTTGAGCTTTTATTTAATTATTGAAGATTAATGATGGAATATAAGAAACAATCGGGGGTGGAATTGAAGCGAAAGTCTAGTGATATTATTATTTCAAATTATGGGGTGTTGTATTGGAAAGAAAAAAAAAGATTGAATCACATGCAAATTGTGTAAGAGGCTTATTAAGGGAGGAGTTTATTGAATGAAGCAACATATTGCGAGTATTGTAGGACAAGTTGTAGCATGCCCTACAGTATCTGATGAAGACAAAATAAAGAGTAAGATCGTATCTTGAAAATAACAAGAATTAATAGGGAGAAAGGATGGAAGAACTAAAAGCAGAGGGTGGAAGTAAAAATAGATGTCGATGTAGAAGATGATGATTGTCAAGTGCAGAGAGATTCTTCTAAAAACAAAAGTTAAAGCATCCCAGGCTTATTGATAAGTGGGCATCCGTAATCGATCCAACAAAGGCAAGACAATAAAACATAAATGATGCAGTGAAGTTGAAATTTACAAATGATGTGCATGAGTACTTTACAAGATAGATTTATGAAGCGGAAATTCCTTTTCATGCAATTGACAATCAAAGCTTTAGACAATTTGTAAAGGCGGTTGGCCAATTCAGCCCTAGCTACAAACCTCCAAGTCAGTATCTTCTAAGAGAGCCACTTTTGGAGCAAAAAGTTGAGATAACCAAACTATTTCTAAAAAAGCATGAAGAATAGTAGATGAAAAAAGGATGTTCAATTAGAACCGATGCATAAACGAATCACAAGAGGAGAAGCATTATCAATTTATATGTTAATTACAAACTAGGCACTTTATTCCTTGGTTCTTGAAGAATGCATGGAGACACACATACAGGACTTACATCTTCGAATTTGTGGAAAAATAGATCAATGAAATTGGCCAATGCGAGAAACAATATGGTGGCGATAGAGTTGTCGAAGATTACACAACCTCAAATTTTTTTAGACCTCTTGTGCACTCATACAATCAACCTCATGCTTGAAGCAATTGAAAATCTACCCAAGTTTTGTGGAATGCTTGAGAAAGCAAAGGTCCTAAGTCCTAACAATATTCTTCTATGCACATTATATAACTTTGTCTATTACAAGGAAAAACACCAAGAAGAGGGATATAAAGCACGGGATAACTAGATTTCCTACTTCATTTTTTAAAAAATCAATTGAGACTTATGTTTACATCCGAGGAGTGGAGCAAAACAAAATTAAGGTGTAGTGTGAAGGGGAAAATGATAGAGGCGACGGTAACAAGTCTCTTTCGGGAATGGTCTTTCTTTGGCTTTGAATGTTTTCACCCCTTTAGTGAAAGTTTTACACCTTGCCGAAGGTGGCAAAAGCCTTCAATGGCCTTTTTATTGAGTGCACTTAAACAAGCCAAGGAAGAGATTAGAAAAGCTTTCAAAAACAAAGAAAATGTCTCCCCTATTTTGAAGATTATTGATGAGAAGTGTAGAGTAGACTTGATAGTCCTTTGCATTATACCTCTTGTTGAATTTGATGTTTTACTTCATAAATCCAAACATTTAAAATGGCACCAATGATATGGAATGAGTTCTAGAATTGTACTAGAGAATCTTTCCCACCGACGAGGGCATGCAATCCACCCTTTCTAATGATGAATTGTTGAAGTGTAACAATAAATCAGGAAACTTTAGCTGAAAATGGCAGTCACATCATATGAAAAGGTGGATATATACTATGACTTTGATCCAAGTATATCTCTTTCTTTGATTTCTATTCACTAACATACATGCCTCTTTTACCTTTTTTTTATTTATTATTTTTTTCCTCTTTGCTTTTTTGAGTGGGATGATGGTCAAATTATGGTGGTGATGCTCTAAACTTAAAAAAAATGGCAATGAGATTTCTCTCATTGACAAGTAGTTCATCAGGGTGTAAAAGAAATTGAAGGGGTAAGTAGTAATTCATAAATTATGTTAATCATCCTTTCTTTTATTAGATTTTAATAATTTTCATATCAAGAGGAATAGTGGTGAAAGAAGAAGAGTAAAAGAGAAATGGACAAAGATTTGCTTCTATCCTCTCATGCTAGTGTAACTCGGCTTATTGATGGTGGTGATAAAGATGAGGTTGAGCCAGGTTCGGTACTTACTTGGAGAATGGTGACGAAAGCCTCGAGAGCGGATGAATTGCTACAACGGATTACAAGAAAATCCCCATTAGAGATCTTGACAAGGATTTAGATACATTAGAGGAGAATGAAGAAGATGTTGATTTTAAGTCCCATAATCAGTGGACTATGGAGGTAGTTGATGGTGCATGTGCGGATGATTTAGAAAATTAGTTATGTTTAGTTAATCCTTGTTGGTTTGTTGTCATGTTGGATTGAAACTTTGAATTTTAAACTTAAGCTTTTGGTAAAAGTAATGATATTACTTTTTAATATTAATATAGTGATGAATCTTTATTAACTATCTTGCTAGTTGCATTTATATATTTATTGGTACCATATATAAATTGTATCGTATTGTATGAAGCTTATTTATGCATAAATACCATTTAATTACATATATTACATTAAAAAATGATGTATTATAAAAAATAATAAAAAAATTCAACCGCCTAGGCAGCCAAGACGGTGTGTGGTCACTGACCACCCCCCACCACCGCCAACCGTCATTTACAACACTGCTCTGAAGCACGGAAAGAAGAAAGGATAGATTATGCAGAAATCGAGATCTCTTCCTCTATTTACATATCTTTAAAATGATAGATGGATGAATTTGAAATCCATGTTTTTCGCCCCTTTTTTCGCCCAAAATTGGACGGAACAAGTTTTCCATCCTCTCTAATCGACTAGCCGACTATTTTTCTATGCAGAATAAGTTTTTCATCATCTGGCTGAATCCAATCCATTCATAGCGAGCTCGCCGCCTCTCCATAGATACGCTGATGGCGAAGGAACATGCGGCCTCTAGCATGAAGAAACTCACGGTCTCGCTGTGAATTCTTCACAATCTCACCTCAAAAAACTCAATGTGACGAGAACCCGAACTCATCTGGCATAAAGGAACTCACGGTCTCGCTGCAAAAAAACTCACTATGATGGCGCAAACTCGCAACTTCACCACCTTACGGATTCGCTACAAAGGAATTTACGCTGACTAGGACGTGAACTCGCAACCTCGCCGCGAAGAAACTAGTGATGATAAAGCAGCGAACACGTGGTGACAAGGGCACGAACTTGTAGTCTCCTCGCGAAGGAACTCGCAACATCCGTCTTTAAGGAACTCGTAATATCCGCCGCAAAGGAACCTATGGTGTTCGCCACTAAGTAACTCATAGTGACTAGGACATGAAGGAACTCGCAGTCTCACCGTGAAGGAACTTGCAATGACAAAGTTGCACACTCGTGACAAAGCCCCTCCACTAGCAACACGGTGAGGTCACTCGGTCAAACATGGCCGCCATCGTTGAAATATTACTTTCCTTCTCTTTCTAGTTTCCTTTCTATCTCTTCTCTTCTTATCCTTTCTCTTCTAACTTTAACACATTGAAATTAAACTTCCAAAATTGCAAACATACTTATCAGACATAAATGGAATAGATTGGCCAACCAATCTACATTTAAAAATCAAATTATAATCAAAAGAGATGGAATTATACATACACGGCACTAGCTAAGAAAAATGTAATTTACATTTAATATAATATGAGGAAAATTACAAATTTAAATGCAATTTATATAAATCCATGTGGAGAAAAATTGCAAATAATACTAAATTTAGCACAGGTGGCTTTGAATAAATAATATCTCCTTTGAAATAATTCATTAAAGGACTCCATTTGATACAAATGAATCTTCCAATACAAATGACCTAGCAGTTAGCATAGTGATATATGGTGATACAAACATACTAATCATGCCACCCAAAACTCACCTTTTGATGAACGAGGAAAATTTATGTTCCTAAAGATAATTAATACACAAGATAGGAACCCTTTTATAAATCATAATACAACCAAATCATGTGAAAAAATGTAACTTATCACTATAAAAAACCTTTTAGAATATCTTGTTTTACCACTAAGAAATATAGCCTTTGAAAACTTAAAATCTACTGACCTTCTTGACTAAAATTTTAAAAAATTTCTCAATCAATCTCTTGAAGGAGAGTCTTAGCGCAACGGTAAAGTTATTGTTGCGTGAGCTAGTGGTCAAGCATTCGAGTCGCAAAAATAGTCTTTTGTAATGTAAGGTTGTCTACAATAGACCTAATGTGGTCTAACGTTTTCGGATTTTATGTGGCTTCCTAATGAAAAAAGTCAAGATGCATTCGTGGATGCTCGAATGTCACCTAATAATTCAGCATATTCTCTAATTTAAAATTTGACTAATGTTTAAATAAGTTGGTAAGTTAAATAAAGAGAGACGGATTAGAGTCAATCTTTTTCACAATAATAATGAATGTAAATGTTTGCATAGAACTTTCTTAGCAATTCTAGAGCTAATGAATGCATGTGTACTACAGATCATTCTCTTTGACATTACAATGCACATAATTATATGTTTTATAATAATCAATACTCGACCAATCTTTCTTATAGTATCAATGTCTGTATTCGCAATGTAAAATCCTCAATTAGGTTGATAGAAAGTAGGAAAAGAAATTAAATCAATACAGTGACAAGTTTTACACTTACAAATTACTAAAACATACTAATACACATCTTACTAGGATTGTTATAACTAATTTTAGCAAGTTTTGTTCTACCTTTTTTTTTGTTCTTTTCTTTCGAATCCTTAAGATAGTGTGACAATTGCAGATTTAGAGTGGACAATAATATATAAATTAACTCTGGGCTTTGCAAATATTTAAGTGGACGATAGTTGAGGAAGTCTTCAAAAGATTCAAGCGAAGAAATGATAGGGGACTCTTTAGAAGGCTTATTTAACAGGTTCAAATGCAGAACCATTAGAAGAACATTAGAAGGTTAATCTAAAATCATCAAGAGCACTTAGAAGAAGTAGAGGATTAATATAGGGCTCTTAAGGAGATTCGAGTAAAAGATCATCAAGGAATCATTTAAGAGCTTTAATCTGAGAATTGTTAGAGGGCTTTTAAGGAATCTCAAGGATTGTCAAGGTCTCTATACAAGGTTTAAGTAGAGAATTATTAGTAGGCTCTTGAGAAAACTCAGGTAAGAGATTGTTAGGGACTTCTTTAAGCAGCCTGGATAAAGGGTCGCTATAAGTCTCCTAGGAAGATTCGAGGAAAATATTTTTAGGGGACGCTTAAAAGGCCATGTCATCAAAAGGTCAAGTCATCGAACAATTTTTCTGCAGTGAAGACATTAGGAGAGCCCTTTAAAGTCAAATTATTAGGAAGATCTAGAGAGAACCTCTGTGAGGGTTCAACTCTTTATTTTAATTAAAAGTTCTTTGATTGTGGATGAATTAAAGACTTCGAATGATAAATTATTTCAGGTTTTCAAATTTATTAGTAGTCATCTTTTAAAATTCGATGGAACATATATTTTTCCATCAAGTTTATTTTCATTTCATGCCAATATATGATGGGCCCAACATCCATTACATGATGGTGACTCTATAGCAGATCTGATGGATTTTTTTATTGGCAATTGCTACTTATTCAATGAAGGTCATGTCATAAAGTAAAAATAGCATTCAAAGTAGGGAAAATAGCATAGAGATTTATTAGAGTCCAATTGTCCATCAAAGCAAGGGTGTCATGTTTAAGTCTAAGTGCATCATCAGTTTTAGGCAACTGGTCTATCTTCTAAGCTCAAAATAATGTGATAGTGGACAATGTGAATATTATTCATGGGCTTATAGTGTGAAGAACTACTTGAATGGCTTGTTATGGCTATCATGATTCTTAAGCTCGTCAAACATTTTTATTTTAGGCCCTTAACAACTTGCATTTACATCTCTAAAAATAGTTTAGGGTTTGCCTCAGCATATTGATCTAAGACTAGTAAGTAATAATACTTCTAAAACAAAAGTATAGTCCATTCGGATGAAACGTGATATTAAGGATGTCAAAAAATTAATTTTAATGTTCTCTTTTCTTTTTTTTTTTAACAATAGATGATGGTTCAACTAGGGTAAATATAATGTTAATAATGAAATGCAAATTGTATAGGAAAAATTAATTTAATAAATAATTAAAATTGACAATTAAATAGATAAAAGTAAATTTTTAAATATAAAGACAACATAATTATATTGAGATGATGCAAGTCACCCATTCCGAAGTTACTATAAGGTTTGAGTCTTAATCAATAATTCAATATACAGAGATTATCCTCTATGTGTTGTAAGTTTTGATTTGCAGCTATAAGATAATGAATGAATTGGCATTTGGAGATGGTGGACGGTGAATGGACGAGATAATTGGGGATGATAGATGACGACACTGAACACTGAATCAAGAATTATTTGCCGATATTGATACTAATTGATGTAGCACGAACCAATTGTGTTGCCCAAACCTCAACTCTCAACAAACAATGAAGAAAAATAATATTATTGATTTGTAAACAATTCATTCAAGAGATCCTAGCCCCTTTAATAGACTCTGAATACAACCAAGTCATTCGAAAAAATGCAAAAAAATGCAACTTACCTTCTAATAACTTTTAAAGTTCTAGTTTTATGTTAAAGAAATAGCACAAACTCTTAAAAATTTAGAAATTATAGAATTTGTAAATCCTAAACCTTTAGAAGAAATTTCAAACATTGATCCCCAATTCTTGATTCTTGGACTGTCACATGATTTCATAGAATTTAAGCAACACAGCTAAAATGGAGAGCAGCAAAACAGTCTGAATTTGGTTCAAGGTTACGTTCAAAGAGGCATGCCAATGTTTGTGCCACATCCAGATATAAATGATGGGAGCAATTATATCCTAATGTTTATGCTACACCCAGATATAAATGATAGGAGCAATTATATCCTAGCAACTACACAAAGAATATATACTGGTATCATAAAATAACACTATACATGGTTTTACATGGACTTGACCATTCGGGAAATAACACAAACAAACAGAGAAAAAAGAGTTACCTTATGCTCCACAAGTTCAGCAATTTTCTCAACTAGAGCATGTTTATTTGTCTGGTAAGGAATCTAGAAAAAAAAACAGATATAAGCTAAAATGCATAGTATGTCAAGTACAGAGATTAGAAAAATAAATATATAATCACCTCCTTAATTATTATGGCACTGCGTTTGGTTTTCTCATCAAGTATTTCCACGTCAGTCTTCCCTCTCACTGTTATGCTGCCTCGTCCTGTCCTATATGCTTCCAAGATCCTTCAGCAGAAGAAACAGAGCCAGTTACTAGAAATGAATCTTTGTGCCAAAAGATAAAATAGGACAAAACACTCAACAGAGTCAAATAGTAAATAATGAATCATGTGCCAAAAGGTAAAAATGTGAAACACTCTAACACAACTTTACCCAAAATTTTCTAAAATTATTCCACCAGTAGGAAAGTCAGGTCCAGGCATATATTCCAGCAATTCTTGGATCTATTGCACAAAACAAGTTAGTTCATTGTAGAAGACAAGAAATTGAATGGCAAAGTAAAACATCATTGCATGAAGAGCAAAAACAAGACATGTAGCATAAATAGGTTAGCAAGAAATGTAATATTTCTCAATTTTTCATTCAGCTAATAGTTAATTATTCATTTTACTTCAATAATTAATTGATATTTATTAAGTTATATAAAGAGATTTTAAACTGCTTACGAATTTAAATTTGTGTGAGTCATACATGAAATTTTGAGCTTGTGCTGGTTCAAAATTTTAAGTTTTACGTCATCTTTTATATGCCTCTAGTTTGGTTTGATTTGGAGACTGTATGGTCAAGTCATTATTGAATCGACGTCTATTTTGGTTAGACACAAAGTGATCGTAGCTTTAAAATTCAGTTTGGTATATTTCAAAGAGTTGGGCCAACTCTTCCTTCTCCCTCATGCACACATAAGTAAGCGAGATAGAAATGTTTGGCTTCTCCCTTTCACAAAATCCCAGCATCAATACCATCATGTCCCCTCTTCTTCTTCTTCTTCCTTTCCTTCTAAGGTAAAGATCTCTACCCCTCACTAGGTCTTATAGCCTAACCCTAGTTCTTCTCCTTGATTTCTCCTTCCCACTCTCTTCATTAGTAAACGGCTACAACACAAAAAGGGTTTGCGGAGGGATTTTTATGCAGATTGACGGCATAAAAAGAGACTATTTGTGAGGCGTGATTGGCTGAGAATTTGAGGAGGTATAAAACTGAACTACTTGTTCTATAGAATTTTTGCCTTAGGGACATCTTGGAGGCCCAAGGGTGTAAATTTGTTTTGAAAGTGGAATTTGTGTTAAGAATGATTGGTATTAATGGTTTGTTTTATTTTAGGGAAAAATCTTTAATCAAGATGAGATGTTGTTAGGTGAAAAAAATTACTCTCTTTTGGAACGTGGTAAGCCTTCTTGACTGTGTAGTTAAATGGATTTAATTATATGTGTTGCCTAACACTAATTTGGTCCATTTGGGTTCAACAGTGTGAAAGAAGGGCGTGGATGACTCAGAGATCCGTAAAATTTAGGATTGTAAATGAGCAAGCCTGGTATTCGTCTTGATAAGAGTTTATTTGTTCTTTCGATATATACAAGGTCAATTAAATAAATAATTGTTCGTGAATAATATCCGTGAACAATGTTCAAGAAAAAAATTTGTGAACTATATTATCAATATGGTAAATAAACAAAGAAACTCTCAAAATCAAAATGAACGAACAAACAAACATATAAAGTTCACGGCCAACTACACAAGCTTAAAAATATAAAAGTTTCAAACAATCAAACAAACTTGAATTGAGGACTCGATAACATATAAACGAAACAAGCTCAAACTCGTAAAATAGAAACCAAGTCAAGCTTGAACAACTATTTCAACAGTTTGGTTTATTTTAGCCTTGCTTGACTCAACAAAATTTGACTCAGCTAGCTCATTTACAGTCCTATTCAAGTTTCATCAACTAACTTGGTGTTATAGTTGGTGTTGTCGTAGTAGGGACTTGTATGAATTAGTTATGTATGAAATGCATACCTTGACAAGATATTGATTAACCACCTATAACATTAGCAGCATTGCAATGATGCATTTTGTATACATATTCACATTGATCACTTGCATATTTGGCGAGGTGTTATATCATATGTTGGCATAAAGTACACACTTGGGAGGTGCATTGTGCTCATCATGCATATCCCTTACATAAACTTGCACTCTATTGCATGGAGTTAGATTGTCATAACCACCTTATATTATATATACAAGAATGATATCCTGCACACCTTTATGTGAGCGGTGGTGAGCGACATCCGACGTGAAATATCAGATGCGGCCAAAATCCATTTTTTTTTTAATCTCTCTCTCATCTACATGTAACAACCCTCTTCTCTCTCCTTTGATTGCATGCAAGGTCACCACATTGGTCCTAGTTGGTAGAAACCAACACCATCATGCGAATTTGATGATAGCCACTTCGAAGATCAATTTTAGAGCCGACCTTAAACCCATGAAGCTGGTCGAGAAGATCATCAAGGCGAGGAATAGGAAAACAATATTTGATAGTGATTTTATTGACCGCTCTACTATCAATGCACATCCGCCATGAACCATCTTTCTTTGGTACAAGAAGGGCTGGGACAGCGCAGGGGCTCTTGCTTTCTCGGATAAGACCTTTAACCAAAAGGTCCTCAACTTGTCTTTGTAACTCTGTATACTCGTTAGGGCTCATTCTATAGGCTGCCTTGTTTGGAATTGAAGCGCCGGGGACTAAATCAATGCAATGTTGAATATTTCGCATAGGAGGAAGTCCTGCAGGAATTTCGGCTGGTACTACATCTTGAAATTCTTGGAGAAGAGGTTGCACTTGGGACGGGACAGCATGTCCATCTTCATTCTCTTCCAAGACTACCAATGCAAAGGCCCCATCGGATTCACACATAGCTTTTTCCACTTGGGACTTGGAGACTAGATTATTTCCATCCCTTTTTAAAGGGTTAGGAACTTTGTTTGTCTTGACCGGTCCCAGAATAATCTTCTCGCCATCTTTAACAAAACTATAAGTATTTTTGAAGCCATCATGATGAGTTTTTCTATCAAATTGCCACGGTCGACCAAGAAGCAAATGACAAGCATCCATAGGAATAACATCACACCAAACTTCATCTTGATACTTATTGCCAATAGAAAATTGAATAAGACATCTTTGAGTTACCTTCAATTCGTTACCTTTTCGCAGCCATGATAATTTATAAGGTTGAGGATGACCTTCAGTTTTTAACTTCAGCTTGTCGACCATTGTAGTAGCCACAACATTTTCGCAACTCCCTCCATCAATAATGACATCGCACACCTTACCATGAGACGTGCACCTAGTGTGGAAGATATTATTGCGAAGCCATGATTGATCTTCTTCATAGGTAGTATTGAGGTTGCGACGTATAACCAAGGATTCTCCATGATCTGCATAAGTAATTTCTCCTTCATCATCGGAATCATCGTAGATAGGGGTTGTGCTATAAAAGTCCTCCTCTTCTT
The DNA here is from genome assembly GCA_037177415.1 of Kaempferia rotunda. Lineage (NCBI taxonomy): Eukaryota > Viridiplantae > Streptophyta > Magnoliopsida > Zingiberales > Zingiberaceae > Kaempferia > Kaempferia rotunda. Next base: position 1,170 of record JBAMIB010396379.1, on the reverse strand, counting down.
TTTCCTCAACAAGAGTAACAACCCTTCGGTTTGGACAATCGGCAGCGAAATGCCCAAAACCCTTGCATTTGAAACAGATCTTTTGGTTGTTAGGACCACTTGGTTTTACAAAATCAGTATGGGTTTCCTTACTTGCAGTAGCTTTTTGCTTTGTATCTTTTGATGTTGATGTATTTTTTGACGAAGAGGCACTCCCTCGGTTAGAAGCGCCACTACTTGAAGAGAAACGTCCACCAAATCGACGAGCATCCTTTTGTTGTTTTTCCACCTTAAGAGCCAGTTTACATACATCATTATAACTCCAGTAAGGTTGCAGTTGCACCACATTCCCTATCTCATATCGAAGCCCTCCAAGAAATCGAGCGATAGTTTGCTCATCTGGTTCTAGAATATCACATCTCATCATGAGATTCTCAAATTCGGCGATGTAATCTTCGACGGACAAATCTTTTTGTTTGAAATCATGGTATTTGAGAAACATATCTTGACGATAATTATCTGGTAAAAATTTTCTACGCAATACCTTTTTCATCTTGTCCCATGTTGTAATTTTTTGTTTGCCATCACGAGCTCGCTGCTTCTTTAAATGTTCCCACCAAATAGAGGCATATTTCTTCAACTTGATAGCAACAAATTTCACCTTGCGATCTTCTGAAATTTCTTGAAATTCAAAAATTCTTTCAACAGAGTTAAGCCAATCTATGAACTCATTCGGATCATTTCGTCCATCAAAATCTGGAATGTCAACTTTAAAGTTAAAAGATTTCTTACGATCATTGTTCCTTCGGTATCTTTGACCTCGGGCTGCATCATCACTCGAATCATCACCTCCATTACCATGAAATGGATTATAACCCATCTCATGCGCTGTAGAATTAGCCTCCGAACCATGACCCTCAACATCATGATCCACAGGTTCACCCCGAGCGAGGCGCTCCTCAAGTTGTTGCACTTGCCTCCGTAAGTCATCTAACTCGATATCACGAAGGTCTCTTTGACGAACTGCAGGATCATCACGGTCACCACCATTTGCCCTTTGTCTTCTCCGATTAGCCATAGTGGAACCTAAAGCTCTGATACCACTTGACAATGGAAAGCGTAGGAGAAATAGGAGAGAACACCAAACACACTCTCAACTCACACTCGACGGAATCCACCGAAGATATTAGA
>JBAMIB010396369.1:0-10374 GCA_037177415.1 Kaempferia rotunda | reverse complement strand
GCCGCGGCTGGAGGAGGGGGGTTCGTTCTGGTCGCTTCCTCCCCTCCTCCTCCTCAGCCCCCTATTGACGGCGGAGGCGGTGGTGGAGGCGGAGGCTGGTTCGGAGGCAGTGATGGCGGTGGGTTCTGGTCCAACCTGTTATCCCCATTGGCGGCGCATGCGGAGGACGAAAGCGCCGAGTGGGACTCCCATGGCCTCCCAGCCAACATCGTCGTCCAGCTCAACAAGCTGAGCGGAATTAAACGGTACAAGATTTCTGAGATCTTCTTCTTCGACAAACGCCGGTCAACCATCGTCTCTGGCTCCGAGGACTCCTTCTTTGAGATGATGACTCTACGTCCCGGTGGCGTCTACACCAAGGCTCAGCTCCAGAAGGAACTGGAAAATCTAGCCTCTTCAGGAATGTTCGAGAAGGTCGACCTCGAAGGCAAGACGAAGCCCGACGGCACTCTGGCCATCACGGTGCCGTTCACTGAGAGCACGTGGATGTCTGCCGAGTCGTTCCGATGCATCAATGTTGGGCTGCTGCCGCAGGCGAAAGTGATGGAGATGGACGCGGACATGACGGAGAAAGAGAGATTGGAGTTCATGCGTGCACAAGACCGGGAGTACAAGAAGAGGATTGATCGGTCGAGGCCGTGCTTGCTTTCTGATGACGTGAAGAAGGAGATTGTTCGGATGCTGAACGAGAAGGGGAAGTTGAGCGCTAGAACGCTGCAAACAATTCGTGACCGAGTGCAAAAATGGTACCACGACGAAGGGTATGCGTGCGCTCAGGTGGTCAATTTTGGGAACCTGAACACAAGGGAATTGGTATGTGAGGTTGTGGAGGGTGATATCACGCAACTTGACGTCCAGTTCTTGGATAAACTTGGAAACATGACTGAAGGAAACACTCAGCTTGCTGTCATTCGCCGGGAGCTGCCCACACAGGTATATTCGGTTTTCATTGTGATTTCTAATTATTCATAGTCCCTTCTCTGGTATGATTGCTTGCGACATTTTTTCGTCTTTTTCTCAGAAATAAAAATGCAACTATAGTTTAGGCAGGAGTTATTATAGGTCTTGTTCTTTGTTAGTTTCTTTGCATTTAGTGAATCATAGCGACAAAAGATAAGAGTGAAGAGACGTATAAATTGTTAAAACAAGAGTTGGATGCGTAGGGAAGGACCAATGGAGGCTTTCACTAGGTTAAAGTCCATTGAGTAAATGTTTACAAATCCTGCATTTTTTTTAAATGAGCAGACGGAGTGGTTTTTTTTTTTTTAAATAATCTTTCATAAAGTTCAAAGAGGAATTGAAAATTGTTTTTCCTGAGTAATTGTGAGCAGTAAATTAAGATATCATGCTAGCATTTTCTTAATATACTCTTGGAATTTCGTTAAAGGTAGGGTTTGGTTGGAAATCTTCTGTTGGTGGCAACATTTGTTTTTTTTCTTACACATTGGTTCTAGTGGCTGTGGATCATAATCATGCTTCTTGCACTTTATATGTTAAATCAGTCCTAGAAGATCTCCAAAATAATCAACTGAATTTTTGAGAACATTGGCACAATCAAACATATTTTTTTGGTGAAATCTGTGCCAAATTATTTTTAGACTGCTTATTTGTGCATTTAACAGAGGCCAAGATACCAACTTTTGCTTGTTCTAGTGGTAAGAAAGTGAGACTCTAAGGACTTTCGGTCTATTCGGGGGTGCTCCTTATCACTCGTGCTTCAAATGGGGATTGTCCCACAACCAATGTGGTGTAGGTACACCTCATGGTCAAAGATCCTTAAAAAAAAGGCTACAATGATTTATAAAATATTACTTTTTCACACATGATCATATCTGCCTCTAGTTTATCGAGTAGAAAACATATTTGCAATTTGTATGGTTTTACTAACTTTAATGGCTTCTTTTGTTCCATTAAGTGTATACTAATTAGTAAATCTAGGCATTGATCAATAACAAGTGATACTTCTACCTACTTGCTTCTTGTGGTTGTAATTTATATTGATAATTTGATACTGAATTGTGCAGACAGGACCCTAGGATTTATGAAAAAGTTTCCTCTTTAGCCAACTTTATGTTCGGATATAGAGCTACAAACATACTCAATTAATAACAATTGCATGTTACTTTGTTTTTTTCCTTTCTGCTGATGCAAAATCAGGATGAGGCGTTCAAGGAAATAAGGATTCCTCGCAGTCATTTGACATTGTCTGCTACCGGTGGACATTTAGTCTAATGCTGCTAGAATATGATAATTTATCAATGACCAATATATTATAATGTATACCATTGACATGATGCAGCTTCGACCAGGGCATGTGTTTAACATGGAAGCAGGAAAGCAAGTTTTGAGAAACATGAATTCACTTGGTCTATTCTCAAACATAGAGTTGAATCCACGGCCTGACGAGAAGAATGATGGAGGAATCATAGTTGAAGTCAAACTTAGAGAAATGGACCAAAAGTCTGCTGAAGTAAGTACAGAATGGAGTTTTGTACCAGGACATAATGGATGGCCAACTCTGGTAATTTCATTCACAGAAATCACTGATTGAAATTGTTTCTTTTGTCATGATAGCTATCACAAAGTAGTCATATGCAAGTAACATACTACAATGATTGCACTTATCCTAAAATTTTGGCCATTATTGTTTCTAGGCCTCTATTCAGCCTGGCGGAACTGTCTCACTAGAACACCGTAACATTAAAGGATTGAACAGATCAATTTCTGGTTCAGTGACTTCGAGTAATCTGCTCAATCCTCAGGTATATGCACATTTCCTTTCTATAAAATTACAGAGTTCTCTTTTGGTAACTTTTTTGAATTGTGTTGTTCATTGTTACCACCACCACCATCATCATCAAGGCATGTCTGTGCCAACTATAAGTTTGCTACTTGAATCATATTTCTTCTCCGAGCTCTAGCTCTATGTGAGACTCTATCACTAATATATTCATTGTTCAATCTCCCTTTACCCTTTGCACCTTCCCTCTAATTGATTCAACTCTTCAAAATATAAAATGTTTTGGTTGCCTTTAAACATGTCCATAGTATCTTAAGCTATTTTTGCTTATTTTATTATATATTTGAGATATGCCTAATTTGCTTGAATACTGGTATTTTTTATTTATGCATTTTTAGTAACTACACATTCATATTGGCATTCTTGTTTTTGCTACTCTAGATTTTCTAAATCTTGCTTTCTTATTAGTCCATTCTGATTTATAAAGTATTATGATTTCATGAATAGTCATATGGAATTCTGAGTAGATGCTTACACCTTGCTTCCTACGAGGGAGTGAAAGTAAAAGTTAGAGAAGAGATAGTACTAAATTTGGAGGGAAAGAACAAAGATCAATATTAGGAATGAAACCAGCGTGAAATTCAGGATGGGCTCCACCACTCACTCCCTTACCCATCACTTGTTTATTCCCCCCTTTTCCCACCACTTGTTTTCTTCTTCTGGTCTTTCTTCCATATGAAACACATATATGCTTATGCCTTGTGTGAATAAAAAACAATCTACTCTGCAAGAAAAATGAATATGTGCACGAAAGATCATGGATTCATATGAATCTTTTCTCACATTCAACATTTAAGCTATCTACTTATTCTGCAAGTAATTTGGCCTATCACAACTGTGTAAATATAAACAATAAAAAGCACATGAAAATTTTAAAAGAGAATTATGCACAGTATCATTATTATAAGATGGTATAAATTAAAAACTTTTCAATAACATGTGACATTGATGTAATCGTTAAAGTTATGTCTCAATATGCATAAATCCGAATAGAAATTTGGAAAATTTCTTGGTTTGTCATAGTAAGTTTCTGAAATCTGATATGCATCCAAAAGTAATTTTATTTCTAGTTATGGAAATCAAGTTTTGATTCTTCCAACCAAGATATGGGGATCGCTTCATCAGATTGAGATATGCATTTAGATGCCTAAACGCTTGGGATAACAGGCGGCCGTCATAAGAGGGATTTTGAACTAAGAAAATAAACCAAAGCTAAACAAGGAATTATGAACTGGGCTATGCATTAAGTATAATGGAAACTATGGATTAGTTTGACTCACACCATATTGCTCTCTTCCTCAGGATGATCTGTCTTTCAAGCTTGATTATGCACACCCTTACCTGGATGGCGTGACAAATCCTTGCAATCGAACCTTCCGTGTTAGTTGCTTTAACAGCAGGAAGTTAAGTCCTGTTTTCACTGGTGGACCAGGTGCTGATGAAGTACCACCTGTGTGGATCGACAGAATGGGAATGAAAGCCAATGTGACCGAGGTATGTATTACTGTTGGATCAGTAGTATAGTCCAGTCTGTGATTTCTCTCTTGGATACCATTCTTGTATCAACATTGCAGAACTTCACTCAACAAAGCAAATTCACATATGGACTCGTGATGGAGGAGATTAATACGCGGGATGAAACTTCTACTGTGTGCACTCATGGTGTTCGAGCGTTGCCTGTTGGTGGTTTGAGCATCAATGGACCTCCTACAACCCTCAGTGGGACTGGCACTGATCGGATGGCATTTGCCCAGGCAAACATTACACGTGACAAAACAAGGTTTCTAAATGGTGCCATTGTCGGCGAGAGAGATGTGTTTCAGGTACATATGCCTTTCTTTCAACTTCTCTTTTTTGCAATTGTTGTGTTAGATTTTGGTTTCTAATTTTCTAATATTTACATTTATTAAGCAGACAAACATGGACATGCCTACATATTTACATAATTCCTAGTTCATATCACCACATATTTTTGAATAGTCTGTAAGCTTCATTATGAGATGCAGTAGTATTAACACAAATCAAGTATCACCCAGAAACTGACATCTTAGCAATCTATGAAACAATAATTTCCATAGAGATGGCATCTCGATCAAAATATCTTATTACTTGTTTTTTATTGTAGTTGGACCAAGGTCTCGGAATTGGTAGCAATTTTCCGTTCTTCAACCGTCACCAGCTCACATTAACCCGCTTCGTTCAGTTGAAACAAGTCGAAGAAGGTACTGGTAAATCACCTCCACCTGTTTTAGTTTTACATGGACATTACGGTGGTTGCGTTGGAGACCTCCCAAGCTACGATGCTTTCACTCTTGGAGGACCCTACTCAGTGAGAGGCTACAACATGGGAGAGTTGGGTGCCTGCAGGAACATTCTTGAGGTAAAAGCTTCTCCCACTGCCATCTTCAAAATATCTATCTCCATTAGGTTGCTTATTGTTTCCAAAGGAATGCTGTGATTATTTTTCCATCCTATTTCAGGTTGCGGCCGAGTTGCGGATCCCCGTTAGGAACACCCAAGTGTACCTTTTTGCTGAGCATGGAAATGACCTCGGTAGTTCAAAGGATGTGAAAGGAAACCCGACTGAGTTTTTCCGCCGTGTTGGACATGGATCTTCCTACGGTGGTGGCATCAAGCTTGGGATGGTAAGAGCAGAGTATGCTGTCGATCACAATTCTGGCACAGGCGCTGTGTTCTTCAGATTTGGCGAGAGATTTTGAGTAGCTCTTAACTCTATCTGAGTGAATTGAAGAACTGTAGTCTTTTTGTATCCATTATATTGAGTTGTTTTGTATCCCATTCAAGTTCTACTGTGTTACTTTCTGTGCTGTTTCATGTTTATGAAAAAATTTCAACTGATTCTTATGGAAATTGCATGAACTAACCAATGCACTCTTGACCATCTCTAGTGCCCACTTTCAAAAAACTTGTGATATTGTTGATGTCTTGATGATTTCATAGTGGTGCTGAATTTGTCTTTATTTTCAGTCCCCTTCAACTATTCTTGACAGTGATGCAATGACGGATGGTCTTTCATCAAAGGTCACTTTGCTAGTCCTTGCCTTCCACCAGGCTCTAGTTGATCTACATGTATTTTATAGGTTCCTCTATACTAAAACTATTAATATGGTGAGTAACAAGTTTTGATATGCCCATTCATTAACGGGAGATTAATAAAGTAAAGTGAAAATTATCTCGGTTAAAATTCAGAAGGGTCCTAAATTAAGAGAAACATTAAAATAATGTTTCTTTAAAAAAAAATTCAAAGGGCACTCTTTTAATAATTTGATCTTAAAAATATCTCTAACTCCAATATTGTTATAATAATTATTTGGTAATTTCTATATCTACTATAACAGTACTAGATTAAAGAGGTATTTTTGAAATAAAATTATTGAAGAGGTATCCATTTGTTTTAGGATAATCTATAGTACTAAAAATATATGGCTTACGTTGAAAAAAAGTAAACTTTAGGCTAACTGAAAATTTTCTCTTTTTCGAAGGTTTGGATCATCAGGTTTTTATCAAAGAAGAGTACACGTAGTATTTTAAATTTACTAAAAGGCTTAGGTTACTTTGTTATTTGCCGAATGAAGTATTTTTTAAGTATTTTTCTTATTTTAACATTCTAACAAATTTATTATTTGTTTCATCTCTTTTCTCTCTTTGCTATTTTCTCTCATTTCTTTCTTTTTCTTTTATTTTTTTTATTGCATGCATGCATAACATAGGCCTGATATGTATCAGACCCGTGACATTTAGGTTTAGTTATTTTTTATATGAGAGGATTATTTAGGAGAAGTTGAAATATTTTAGTTCCAATAGATTCTTAATGTTCCAAAAAATTTAAATATGAAATCCATTATTTATTTGGGCTTCTTCAAATATGTAAAAATGTAATAAACATGAATTGATAAAAATTCTTGCATGAGTCTGATATGAATCATATTAGGCACACGTTGGACTTGATATAATTCTATCAGGCCCAATGTGCAAGTTTTTTTTTGATTAATCCTTATTGCATTGTAACACATTCAATGAGCTAAAATAAATAATAGATAGCATATTTGAACTCCTTCCAACGTCATAAATCCACATGAACTGAAATGAGTAAAATTAAATCTTTCTAGGTCCACAAAATTGACTAATGAATCTATACGGTTTAAAAATTTAAAATTTTAAATTCTTGAATCAGAGAAATCCTAACAACTTATTAGTGATGTTAGTTAATATATATCATTGTCCTAAGTCATATAACAAGCTTGTGACAAATTTTATCGAGTTTTTGTAAGTTGAAACATTTATTGCTATCAATTTATACACTCAATTTTAAGTCCAAGGGCATAGATACATTATGGACAGCTATGTGAGTATATTAATTTTGATTCAAAGTAATTTTGAAATCTCTAAGTCCTAGTCAATTTAAGACAAAATTAGTTGATGAACTTGTACCATTTGAAACTTTAGAACTTTGATATTTTTTAAATCAGATAATCATAAGAACTACGGTGTTTGTTAACGAATATTATTACAATAGAATTCGTGATAAATTTTATAAAGTCTTAAGCATAGACATATTAAAAAGGTTTAAAAAAATATATTTTAATTTAAAGCTATTTAGAGTTATCTAATTTGTAAGTTATTTTCATTTAAAACTTGTTGATCAATTTATAAAATTCTGAATAACTTTAAATTAAAACTAATATATTCATTAATTTAACTTGTCAAATTGAGATGAAATTTTAGATAAAGTGAGTAGAAAAAAAAAATCTCTAAAAAAAAAAGTGCAACCGGAATGAAGGGCAATGCGTATTATGAAAGTTCGGTGAGCAGATATGAGAAATCTCTCAACGTTAAAAAATAATAAATAAATAATTTTCGACATTTTATTATAAAGTGGCCCTAATTTAGGGTTTTAGCAATGGGTTTCTCCGCACGGATGGCTCTCACTCCCTTGTTTGCCCTCCGCCGCCTACTTGGACCTGCTACTTCCTCCCCACTGCCTCTGCGGAGCTTGTCGCCGCTCGCCTCCTACTGTTCTTCGTCGTCATCCTCATCCTGTCCCACTCCGTCCATCTTTCCCCTCGATGATGACAACCCCGGCAACCTTCCTCCCCTCATCACGCCTAAGCTGTATGTCAGCGGTGAGTTCTCCGCTCACCATCCCTTTTTGTTGAAATGCTTCGGATTCTTATGTTCGTATCTAGCATGTTTCATATCGAGTGGATATTTCTTTAATCTGATACTGTACAAGTTTCTCATCTCGTTGCTTATTGATGATGATCAATGAAATGCCCATTATATTGTAGGCCTCGAACTTGCTTGCTTTAACTAGGACTGGACGAATCGGATTCTTCATATATGGACTAACCTCTGTCATGATGTTTTTGAAATCAGTTCACAGAATGCCTTAATAGGTTAATAGCCCAACTGAATATAGTGGTTCTTTCTTAAAGAAAAAAAGACACATGGAATTTAAAAAAAAAATACAAAGGAAAAATCTTCTGTCAGTTTCAAATATATAGTTTGTCGGATACATGTGAATGGAAAAGAGGTGAAGAGATGCTCCATTGTGAATGAGACTTTATTCGTTTTAAGGTATTTTGGTTGGTTAGTTTATATTGTTTTGCAAGCATTGTAGTTGTGAACAAATACACGAGGAGACATTCTCTCTTATGCGTGGGTGCACAGGTGCAAATTCAAGGCCCAGATTGTGCTGAACCAAGTTACCTCATGTGTAACCACGACCTGTGGCCGTCGAATGTCAGATCGGTCGGGCCAAATTTGCCTAAGCGAATGAACCAACATTTTGCCAGTGAACCTCCAGACGCTTGTTGCTCAAATGCAACATATGCATTAATCGATAATTAATGAAAATATGTAACCTCCAGACATTCGAGGTGGACAGGTTAGTGAGCGTCCCCTTGGGGCAGTGTGGTGGTTTAGGCATGAGAGGTTACCACATGAGATATTGAGATTGAAACTCAGCGCGTCCGAGCATTCCTCCTCCATGCCTTGGCCATTTGTACTAATGGCTAGTAGCCACCCGTGATTTACCTTTTCCGTGTTGGCCTAGTGATGGGTTGGCTGGGGCGCTAGGGCCGTGCGAATCACTATTTTTTTTGCCACATGGACAGGTTAATGAGGAATAAATGACTTTAATTTAGCCAAGGGTCTAAACTTCTATATAAGGAGATTGTTTGCCACTATATAAGGAGATTGTGACTAAGGGCAAGAGAATAGAGGTAATAGTTAAGATTTTACTCCACTTGTTGGAATGTGAATGAAATAAAGAGGTGGAGAAGAAGAGACTCTCACCACAAAAAACTCTTGGTTTACTGGTTGAATTTCTCTTCCGTCGGTAAGTACCGACAAATCTGTTGGTGAATTGCACTAGGATTCATCGGGGGTTATTTTTTATCGACGGGAATTCCAAATCCGTCGGTATAGTTACCGACAGAATTATCCTGTCGGTATAGTTACCAACGAAATTATATATTCCGTCGGTATATTGACCGACAGAATTATATATTTCGTCGATAAGCGCAATTAAAATTTAGAGCACACGTCTGCCATTGCCCTCACGCGATCTTGCTACCGCGGCTCTTCATTCTCGACGATCTCCTCACCGGCCGACGACTAGAGGTAAACTTTAGCCTCCTCTCTTCCTCTATTTTCTCGGCGAGGTAAACAAAGTTTAGCGATGAAGGCTTAGATGTGTTGTAAATTTTATGCACTATTGTTTATCAAGTAATGCTTCCATATTGTTTTGTACTTATATTATCATGTTAGTAAATTTTATTATGATGTGATTCAAATTTATTTTACTGATATTATCATGGCAGAGCAACAAACAGTACCACTCCGTGGTTCTAAAGTGTTTAGAGTGGTTGGAGATACGTAAGTATTTTTTATTAGTAATTCAAGTTTATATATTACTTTATTTATAACATATTTGTCATACTTTAATATTTTTCAATGTAGGTTGACACCTGATAGCCACAAAGTCTCGAGTTATATCACGAGGAAATTCAAAGAACGAGTTTGCTTATCTGGTACTACATGGGGATGTGTAGACCAAGAGACAAAGAATTTCTATTATAATGAATTTGTGGTAAGTAAATTTAATATATTTGTTATAGTATAATATATATCTATCTTTTAATGTACTAAATTTTCAACATATAATTGCAGAAACGATATGTGTGGGAGGAAGGTCAAGAGGCACAATTCAAGGGCGCCTGGAACACATATTGTGTAAAACTTTATAGAGACCTTCTTTACAATATAAGAAAGAAAAACAAGAGGCCATCATATGTTTCAGAAGAGATCTGGGGTACATGGACGACCACCTGGGCTACAGATCGGTATAAGGCAAAGTCTGAAAAGGCAAAAGCAAATAGAAATACAGAGTCAGGTGGCCCGAGCATCGGAATCGCTCGACATACGTCAAGATCCAAATCTATTGTTGAGCATGCCACGAATCCGGTGAGTTGAATTTAAAGTTAAATAATCAAATTTTGTATTTATTATTAAATTTGTATAATTTTGTCCTTTATTATTTGTGTATGCAG
>JBAMIB010396359.1:0-10375 GCA_037177415.1 Kaempferia rotunda | reverse complement strand
CCATGGATTCAGAAAAATATCCTGAACATTATAAAACTATTTTCCAGAATTAATGGACCGAAATTCGGGATGTTACAGAAATAAACTAGAGATGCTATGATCTCGTAGAGTTTTAGTGCTCAGTATCAAATGTTTCACTTTGAATCTCAATAAGCAAACAGAAAAACATGCACAAAGATTGAGCAAGCACTATCAGTTGTTGATCAAGCATCTAATGATCACCACTACTGGTGAATTTACTAATTGATCTCACATGTATGATTGGTCACAATCATGTTATGTCAACTTTATCTATTCCACAAAGTATGTCTGCATGGAACAATGGTCATTCACTCTTTTCAAAACTTGATATTTCCTAACATGTTAATTGTTTTGGTTCATATTAAAGTACTTGTTCATTGTCTGAGCAATTTTTAAGATAGTTTTAATTCACATAGCCATCTAAAAGAAGCCGGAAAGGGTACAGCTACAAATATATTTCTAATTTTTTATGGTAATTTTTTTCTGCAAAAACTTTTCTTGGACCTTTCAAATCTTCATAAACCTTTAGCCGTCAGTGTTTGCTCAACCCATGTGTTGTTTTGATTGTGTAGAAGTTTTTTTATGCTTCCAAAATGTCCTATTACTAGTTTACAAATCAATTTCAGATATATCACGTTTTTCTTTTAACAATAAAGCCTCTTGCTGTCGTAGTCAATAACTGTTTCAAATTATGGCAATGAATCATCATGAACTTGTTTTCTTCTGAGTAAATTGAATTGTTACCACAACGTGACTTAGGTACCATTGGATTGGAATTTGAGACGTGAATCATCAAAAGAATTAGGGGGTGCATTTAATTTGCCGACCGTAGCTCTCATTGTACATTTAATAAGCTAACTGTAGTTTGCAGGTGTGTGATGAAATCGAGGATAAGATGGAAGATGGTGGTAACATTGTGGACTATCATGGATGTGATTTTTTCCCAGAACGTTGGTTTGATTGTGTGGTGGTTCTTCAGACTGACAATTCTATCTTGCACGACCGTTTAAGTAGCAGGTATTCCTTGCCGTTCAAATCTTTCATGAACATAAGAAGTGCTATCTTTCCCAATGATTCCTCTCCAGAAAATCTTGTAAATCTGGTGACAAACACAGCAAATTTTCCTTCAAACTGTTCTTGGTTTCCTAACTTGTATTTGTCATTCTTTTACCTCTCACAGAGGATACATGGGCCCAAAGCTTATGAACAATATCGAATGCGAGATCTTCCAAGTCCTACTGGAGGAGGCCAAGGCAAGTTATGCCGAAGAAATTGTAGTAGCATTGCAGAGTGACACTGTTGAAGATATTAGTAGGAACGTAGCCAATCTGACCGAATGGGTTGCTAATTGGACTCCTCGTTAATGCTGTCAATACGATATGGTCATTGTAAGCTTCTGAGTGCAACTATTCTGTGTGACATAACGCTGAAGAGCGATTAGTTAGGAAGGTTAGTGACCAAATAAATGTTGGTTCCAAGAGCTTGTAGTTTGTACTTGTGATATTTGCTATTTAGTATTCTGCTGTTAATTTACGATGTCTTTGGCTGTTTGCTTACGAAATGAATTGAAAGGAAAATCTTTTCTACTAAAATTCCTCAGTTTTGAGGGAAGAAGATGAATTAATTGATTGGTTGATATTATCTTGTCTTGCTATTGATAATGTATTGCAAAATAATTTTTCACTGACGGGTGTGATGTAGTGAGTAAAATATTTAAAGAAATAACTATTTGACAAAGTTGTATATATATTTTTAACTCTAGGTCTGGGTTTTCGGTTTAATTAGTTTAGGAGGTGAGTGTGCTTTTCCTAGTTAGTCCATCGGTTAAATTTAGAAGCATGAGTTACTCTTGACATGAGAGAACAATTATGGGCATAAGGTTACCCCTACACGAGAATACAACGTTCAACAATTTCATTTGTTTGAGCACTACGGGTGAATGGGAATCACTGTGCGTCTTATGCACCTCCCCCATGCTTTGACTATTTGCACTAATGCTAGTAGTCATCCGTGTTGATTTAGGGACGGGTTGGTAGGGGCGTTGGGGGCGAGCGAATCATCTTTTACCAGAGGGGAATAAAATAACTCTCAAGAGTTAGTACAGTTGATACCTGCATGCATAGTTTTAATAGATTTTTAGGGTTAATTTCTAACCAGTACAAAATAACGTACTAGGTGCTTGACCTTTCCTATGCAAAGGGTCGTTGAGATTAGGGGTGTCAATTCAGGTGAATCTGGTTCTGGTCGGGTTTGATTTTTTTTTTTTAATTCTCAATCCGAATTCAAACTCAACTCGAACTTGAACCCGAACCCAACCAACCCGACCTGACAACTCGTATAAGCTGATTCAAAATAATTTTTTTTTTACTATTTTCCCAATAATTCTTCATTTTTATCTCAATAGTTCATCACTATCATACTAACATTGATATTAATATACATAAAAACATCTTAATTTTTAAAATACAATTTGATTTAACTCTAAAAAATCAAATAACCCCTAAATTCGGGCCAACCTGAACCCGACCTGACCCAATCCGAATCCAAACCGGAAATTTTCAACTCGAATCCGACCTAAACCCGAAAATGTCCAACCTGAATATGATTTTTTTTAGTCGACTTGGATTGAATCGTCGGGTCAGGTTCATTTTTAACACGCCTAGACCACTGCTACACAAATTCTCGGCCTCTAAAACCAGCAATTGAGAATAAACTCTTCGCCTACAGAATATTATAAAAACAAATGGAGCAAATCGTTTCAAAAAGGAAAAATAAAATAATTTTTTTGAGCATTTGATAAATATCTACGAATGCTTAATGCTAATGATAAATAGATAAAACAAAGAATTCTAAGTGCAAACTGTTTGGACTCTGGAGGAGAAGCTAGTGACATGTCATTATCAATATTCAACGTTATATAATTGCTCAAACTGGAGACGGAAATGAGAAGGATAAGTTCATGCTATATTTATGTCAATAATAATAATAATAATAATAAATAGAATTCTATCATCATGTAGTTTGTGAAATCAGTTTCTGTCTTAAAACAGGGTTGGAAATTCCTCTCTTGTTTACAATCTCTCCACGTAGTAATTTGTTTTGAATCTTTCTGTGTCTCTCTTACCTCATCTGTATCTTCTTTTCCGGTGGATTTTCTCCGCGTCCGAAAACCATTCGTTGCCCTGCCTGATGCCAGCTCGGTTGGCGTTGTTCAAATTGGGCAAACGGATGTCCTTGTCTCCTAATTTGCGCTGTTGAATTAATCTCAAAAAGTGGAATTGGCTTGAACAAACAGATAAACTTTCTCCTAAGTCCGATCTAAGAAGTTGCTTAATTCAGGTTTCCTATTGTGATTTGGCCACGCAGAGGAAGGAATACGATCCACATTGCAATTCGTTGCTTGTACAACACCGCTTGCGATCCCATTTATAAAACACGGTGGACGGATACATCATGCATCTCCAATCACTTTCTCTTCCACCAATTTGTTTGCATATTAGAGTGTCGTTTCCAAATGTCACCGTTTACCAACCCTTGTTTGCTTCAATAGAAATTTAAACTTGTTTTGTATTTCTTTATTCTCAATTTGTTCAACCGGTTTAATCGTACGTTGAGAGAATAGGGTTGATTGAAGTAGATAGGCTTTAATTGGAGTTGAGCGAATCATACCAAACTAGATAAGCCAGACGAGTAGCTAAGTTTAGCAAGGAGACAAGGGGAGGGGTGCAAGCAAAGTAGATTAATCGAACTAGAGACTATTTTGTATAGACAAGAACTTGAGGAGGGCAAACATGTAATCCAATCAAGCTGAAGTAAATTAGTGATTGAATACATTTAAAAAATTTTGTACAGTCATTTATTCCTCTTGTTTTCATCTGTTTGGAGCAAGCCCCGAGTTCTATATTTTGAGGGTTATTAACAATTATTTGGAAGCCAAATAATTGAAGACAGATGGCAAATTAAAGTTTGAGTGATTGAGTTAGGCTGAGTAGATCCAATATTGTAATCATTGAACTTGAATGCTTCCTTATTGATGGGGATCAGGATGGTGCTTAAAACAGGTCAGAAGAGTATAATAACACGGAAAAGAAACAAAATAAATAAATAAACGTGATAAGGAGTACTAGATTTTGAGGACAACTTATGCTGATTCATTTCGAGAGGCACAAGTTAAAACTATCTTTTCTTTGTTCGACTTCCAGAGTTAAAGTTCTTTAAAGCTCTCTTTTCATGTGTCATTCAATCCCTAAATCCAATGCACTTTTCACCAGATAAAGGCAAAAACTTTTAAATCCCACTGTCTCGGTGGCATTCAATCTATTCACAACTCTTTAGACACTCTTTTGTCACACTTCATTCTGCTATACAATCCAACGCCTAAAATTTAGGCCAATCGAATAAATAAATACAAAATGCAGGAAAACTCTTGTCATTTAACCTAGACGACCAATAATATCTAGGAATAAGATAATGCTATTTTAGGCACGTACTTTTCGTTCTTTTTCTTCCCAATAATATCTGGGAACCAGTAGAAACATCAATAAGGCAAGACATAATTGGAAGAAAAAAAATTAAAGACTAACATAGCAGTCATAAGAAGCATATGATGCTTTCACATAGGGGCGCTCAGTTGGTCACAGAGTGAGATTTGTTTTAATGAAGAAAATATCAATTTAATGCATATACTTGGGGAAAAAAAATTTCCTTTCACCACTAACTATTTGATAGTCCGCTATAAACGAACCCGGTGATTTACCTCCCTTTATATAACTGACAAAGGTAAAAGATGGTTAGGATGATCAATACAACTACTCTAAATAATGCAAAGAGTGTACACCTTTAACATTCACATAAATATCCGTAACAATTAGGATAAGACTAAATACAAATCGACCACTCTGTAGCACACAGTATAGCCACTCTGGAATATGAATAGTAAGGTCTCCACATTCACATAAGCATAGTGGAAAATAGCACTTGATACAAGCTAACCATTAACTTGGGAGATCATAATTTAGTAAGAATTATCAACAAACAAGAATTGAAACTTTAAGAGTGTTACTAAAACTCTTTTTCTTTGACAACCTCAAGTAGAAACAACAGGGATCATATGAATTTGTTGTTATGAATTTGCAGTTGGCGTGCGAGCACTATTTTTTTTAAAAAAAAAATAGAAAGGTATCATTTATGATTGAGGAACTTTTTTTATTGTTAGAAAATTCACAAAGTTGTTCCTTTCTGCCCATTGTGTTTTTCTACCTGATCATCGAATATGAGTTCGCCCCATGGACCAAACTCCAGTATGACGCACAGGAGCCTGAAGAAGAAATATGACTAGTGTAAAAAAAAAAAAAACATGATGAGGAATATTAGAAAAATAATCAGGCCAGCACACGAGAATTTTTTTTAGATTGTACAATTAATAATTGTTTGGTTGGTAGTAATGTCAAACTGCTTACTGGTGTCTTGATTGATGGGAAAACGTTCCAAAATCTGAGTGTTTCATCGCCTGCTCCAGTCACTATCGTCTGCAGAAAAGGTCCAAGATAATTAAATTTTTGAATCAATCTAGCAAATATTATTGAGTCCAAACAGTTATAAACTAATGACAATCTTCACAAACATTCATACTCCACTAGACAACTTGGAACTATTTATTGGTAGTTCTCTTTTATCATTTTACATTATATAGATTATGAGCAAAATTTTAGGGCAACGAACGAGAAAAAAAAATACTATCAATTATTAGTACCTGCCCATCTGGTGACATGGCGAGATAAAGAACACGAAGCGTGTGGCCTGTTAGAGTAGCTACCTGTTTTGTGATGTTTCAGGCAAGTGAGCAATGCAATGAATGAATATAGGTACACTGTAAATCTATTGAAGAAAACGAAAAATAACCTTAAACAAACCTAGACGAAACAACACAAATTGCGTATGCTTCTCTAAACCAAACCAAAGCATAGAAAAAAATAAACTTGGTTATTTCATCATATTTTTTATTCAAGATTTTGAGCCCTTTAGCTTGAATTTATTTCAAATTTGCACCTTTGCACTTGTGATCATCCCCATAAATCCATCCATGTTGTTTCTTTCCAAATTTGGAGTCTCTTAGGAATGACTTTTTGCCAAAATGTCTAATGGTTTCAAGGGCTTTAAATTTGAAAAAAAAATTATTAAGTAATTTGAAACAAATCCTAGGTATTCAAGGTTACAATGACTGTTTGCCCCCAAAGGGCAAAAAACTTGAAAAAAAAAATGTAACCTGACTCAAAAGGTCATTAAGAGTGCAATGATGTTAATTTGACCGTCAAACACTTTAGCCTCAATGAATATGATATATACTATCAATATCTATGAGTTAATTGCAACTAGTTAGGATCAACTATGTAGATTTTATTCTTACATCAAACTCTATCCAACAATACACTTTGCTGAGGCAATTATTTAACCAACAACAGAGTTTATAATTAAATTAATAGGAAGTTCAAAAAATCTTTAAATTTATTGGTAAGTTGTTCTCCAAATAAATCTTAACACATCAAAAAAGGATAAGAAGATTTCGATTTACACACAAAAAAAGGGGAAAAAATTAACTTTTTTTCTAGGTAGTTTAACATTCTATCATATCAATTTAAAGTTTAGCTAACTTTACATTATCAAGGTTCTCATTTTTCTGACATTTTGATTAACTTTGTAGTAATTCACATTAATTGATGTGTGGACCTAGGTAAAATGATCCATAGCTATAATTACTAGACAGTGTGGAAGTCAGCTATAATTGTTGTCACCTAAGTAGCGTACCTTGTTCAAAGATGGATACTTCCACACCATGATTTGATTCTGGGAGTAACCATGGGTGCTCACTAGTTCATTTACGTTCTTACTCCATGCTAGATTACACACCTACGGAAAACAAAATATATAAACTAGTATTCCAATATTTTCCCCAGCAAAATGTCAACTTGTGACATTACCTGACTGCCGGTGTCCACACAGTTAAGCATGTTTCCATTACCAGTGTTCCAGAAGCGGATGCACCTATCTGCCGTTCCACCTCCTGATGCAACGAGGTTATGCTGGTGGGGTGACCAAGTAATGGCTTTAACTGCAGCTGTATGCTCTGTTAGTTTAAAGATTGGGCTTTGAGACCGCTGGTTCCAAATTAAGAGCTGTTTTCAGAGAACCATATAGCCCAGGATTTAATCGTCATTTGGATTAAAAACAATTCTACATGTTTACCCAAACCTCTATAATCAAACACATGTTACCTGATTGTCATTTCCACCGGATGCAAGTTCGCGATCATCATGGGACCATTTTAGTCCACAAACCTGACACATACATGGTGATTCTCTTAGAACAGTTGAAAAATGTATAAAACAAATCCAGGCAGGAAGATTAATTTAAACAACAAACGCTGTGAACTTAAATATCAAATTTCAGCTAGAAAGTTCTTAACCTTTTTGTAATGTATAATTCACATGAATTGACTGTTAAAGTTTGAAGGCAAAAGCATTGATGTATTTCTGCCTCTGTAAAATAAAAATTGTGTAGAGAAACAAAAACAAAAGAAAAAACTTTATTTTTTTTTCATTTTATTATTTTTGGGATTAGAGAATGGTGCCAAACAACTCTGCCCAACATGATGATGACCAATGACCAGTCCAGGCGGCTTAATGATGACTAGGCTAAACTCAACTCTGGATTCAATTGGTTGTTGTCCATGACCCAACCCCATCCCTAATGTATTTTTCCTAATTTCTCAATTATTTTTGCCAAAAAATCCCAAAATGCATCAACATCCAAATCCTCATCCATCTCAAATATCCAAATCCATTTTCAGTTCCTCAATTTGTATTTCCTATTTCATCTCTATACCTTTTTCTATATATTCTATTATTCAGCTGGAGCTAAGTCAATGTCATCAATGAGGAAATGCTTCATCTCGACTAAGATTTAATGACAAAAAAAGGATTGTTGTGGGTGGAAAGACTACATTATGACCGTGTTTCCTCAAAACCAGAATCACTTCTTTAAATACCTGCCTTGGAGCTGAACTGACAATGTCTCATCCATATGGACCAGATGGTGTCTTAATAGAGACAATATATCCTATTGCTCGCAGTATGCACTTTTACCTAGTATTGACTATGTCCAATAGGGCGTTGAAGGCTATTATTGAGCAACTAGCTTTTCCCCATAATTTTAACCTCAATAATAAGTTTGCAACATTAGTTTGGACATGAAGCATTATTATGTGTTTGTATTCATATTTATTTTTCAGAATTAAGTAACTTTCAAATAATGTAAATCATTAAAATAAAATTTTTAGTTTAAATTTTTTTTCTCCAATTACAAGAGCCCCTACACTCTCTATCTTGGTTAGGCTATGTTGGTCGCACCTTTAGGTTTAGAATGTTGTCGAATACTTACCTCAGATCTATGACCAACATGTTGGCTAGCAAAATCACTTGGAATTCGAAGGTCATGATTAAGTATATTCTTGTCCCTACTCCCTGAAGATAATATGCACGAGCTCCAAGCCAATACTCCAGTCCTTGTAGAGTGTCCACCCATGTTTCGAATCATTTTGCAGCGTGTGCCATCCCAAATCTGTCAAATTCATTGTTAAAGGAAAAAAAAAGAATTAGGCCAACCAGGGAAGCATTATATTTGATGATTTTACAATTAGGTTAAAAAATCTTACTTTCAATACCTTTTTATTACATAGATCTAGTTAAATTCATTTTAAAATGTTTTAAACTATTTATGTTGTTAATAATCCATTATATATGCATAGAAGATATGCATAACAAATATACAACATAAGCAATCAATTTTAAAAATTTCATATCAATTAGCCTAAACAATTCATTTATACATCATATGCCTAAGCCAACCTATATAACATAATGCATGCAAGAAGCAATGCACAAGTGTTAAAAATAGTAAAAAAAATTTAAAAGTTAACAGCAAAAAAGGATGGTTTGCGCGCGCGCACACACACACAAGAAAAAATTTCCACAAGAACAAAAGACAGAGAAATGTCAAATATTGTCATAAGAATTTCATTATTTGTCATCAAACTACTCATTTCTTTGATTGGAAAATTCTTTCTACTTCATTAGTTCATATTTCTTAAGAGACCAAAACAATTCTAGAGCTTTTCCTGGGTTGAGAGGGCCCATTATTGAGGCTCCTGTGATCATCAAACTGCCGACACTCTTTTTCTTTGAAATCATTTTCCATTTCATTAGTCTATAGTTCTTGTGGGAAATACTGTAGAGTCCTTGGTTGAGGCTTGAAAGCACTTATTATTGAAGTTTTTGTCATCAAATTCCATGCCAAGTGAGATACTTCTTCAAAATTTTCAGTAGCATTCGGAAAATAATTATCCTAATTGTATGATCCTCATTATGTGGTAACATAGTTAAAGCAATAGATTAACTGAGTAAAAGGGCTAGCATATTATATACACATAACTTTATTTGCATTCTTCATATTTGGACTTTCATATATACACCTGTATCCACTGTCTTGATATGTCTACTTGCTCCAAATCAAGTAAACATTAGAGTTTTAATCTTGTTTGGTAGGAAAATTCAATCTGCATGGCGTAGGAGGGAGTTGGATTGTGGAATTGTAGATGCCACATATTAATACAATCTAGGCTTAGGTTAGGGTTGAACTGAGTTCTACCGTTGTTGTGCATTATAATCTAGATATTCATTATCTTGTATGACATATGCCAACTCAAGATCTTTGCTTGCACAGAGAGTCACATGTCCTATGGTACTCGGAATGAGAATGAGTTTCTTGGCAGCAACATACATGACAAGGTTTGTAAGTAGAGCTGATAAAAGTTCGGTTAAACCGAATTAACCGATCAAACCGACCGAAGTTAAAAGTTCGGTTCAGTTAATTCGGAAGTTCAATTTTTTTAGAAATATTGGTTATATCGGTTTAATCAGTTCAGTTTCAGTCTTGAAAATTAAAATTCAGTTAAACCGATTAAACTAATATTTTAATTTAAACCAAACCAAACTAGAACCAAATCAAACCAAACCAAACTAAATCGAAACCAACCCAAATCGATATTATGAGCTGAAATGAATCAAACCTGCAACCAAACCAGAACCAAACCTAATCAAACCAAACCATACTAAAAAATTTGGTTTTTTCGGTCGAAAATCGAATTAATCGATGTTTTATCAGTTTGATTTTTTTGAAAAGTTTGATCGGTTCGGTTGGTTCGAAAAAAATTCAGTTAGTTCAATTTGGATTTAATTGGTTCGGTCTAAACCAATTGCTCGCCCCTATTTGCAAGAGCTTGAACTAGCCTATTTGGCAA
>JBAMIB010396348.1:0-10375 GCA_037177415.1 Kaempferia rotunda | reverse complement strand
CTGCATGACCATCGTTGAAGCCGCCGCCCTCCAACCCCGCCATCGCTATCTTCCTCCCAGACCATCACCGTATAACGCCCACTCCTCTCCCCGTTGATACTTTTATCGTCGATTCTCTCTCTATCGCAAATGATGTGCAACTATCGTCGTCGGTGATCAGCCCCAGGTAATATTGAATCTTGGCTCCGCCCCTGACGACATCACTGCTCGGCTAGCCCGTTCGGTCGGAATTGGTTGGCTGTATCTGGCTATATTAGCCTTCCTTGACTTGGATCATCACCTGAATTGGTTTCCTTAACTTTGACCCGACTCCAAGAACCCTATCTTATCCACTACATCAATAACATTTAAATTATATATCATATTTTCAAAATACCTCTCTTCGTTAGGTCCATTAGTCATTTTCTGAAATACCTTCTTCAAGTTTGTTTGAAATTTATCAATGAACCTAAATAATTTTGAATCAATTCAAACTGAAATCAATATATTTCTAGAAACTTTTTAATATATTTATGCCCTTAGATCTAATTAAATTGAAAGTACATTTTTTAAATTTTTACTATAAATTTAAAAATTTATTGTTCTCAATTTATATTATAAAATTTAGATTTAAGGGCATAAATATATTAAAGAGATTTTCAAGAGTATATTAATTTTGATTTGAAGTGATTTAAAATTTTCTAGATTCTACATCTGAAAATGATTGATTTGTCTATATTATTCAAAAAAATTTAAAGTTTGATATTTTTCGAATAAGGAAGAGTCCAGAGTCTTAAGAGCCTATTAGTGATGTTGGTTATTGAGTATTATTTCCTAGACTTTATAATGAACTTGTCATAAATTATTTAAGCTTTTATAAATTCAAAAATTTATTGCTCTTAACGTATATTATCAAATTTAGATCTTAGATTATTAATTAACATCTTACTATTTTATTAAGAATATGGATCTTTTATTAATTAAATTTTAATTAATTTAGTGAAGCTTAAAAGTAAATTACGTTAATATCCTTTATTATTTTAATACTAAAAATAATTTTAAGATTTTTTAGTAATTTCAATTAAAAATCTAAAGTTTGAGACTCAACTACGATGTATTATTGAAATTTTTTCTCATTAATCAATCATGAATTTAGAGTTAGAGACTCATTTATAGTGTATTATTGTAAAATTTTCTCATTACAATCAAGGATCTAAAGTTCGAGATTCAGCTGCAACGTATTATTGGAAAATTTTCTCATTAATAGGTATTGCACTACCATAGTCTATTTAATTTCACATCTTAGGATTGACAACACCGCAAACAAAGAAACTTCTATAAATATCTTTAGTCAACGACATTAGAAAGCACACTTTCTTGGCCTTTTGACTAAGATAAAATGTAGTATTTGTTTTTATCAGTTTAATATCTGATATAAAAAATTAAATTAATTGTTTATGAGAGAGAGTCTATTACATAGTTTGCTGATTGCTCTAAGGTTCTCTTGTAACATGTGTGTGCTATCACTAACATCAATAAGGGTTTTACGACGTAGAGAGGAGACATACTTCATATTTCAAAAACGTTGTGCATGATTTGAATATTATGAAAATTGGATAGATTGTTAATTAATTTATACTATATAATTTAAATATGAGATTATTAATTAATATAATAAGAAGGTTTTCAGGAATAACTAATGTTGTAGAGAGAGATAGAGAAATATTTTTAAAACGTTGTACATGATTTGAATATTATAAAATTTTTGGTAGATGATTTGAGTAATACCAAAATTTCTTGCGTTGTTCGGTAGGATACCGTTCAAGAAATATCAAATCAGAAAGAATATTTATTTGCTCATAAAGCAATTGAAAAAAAAAACATAAAAAAAAATTCTTTGGTTTGACTTTAGAAAAAGATTAAATTTTTTTTTTCTTTCCTCAGTCGTCAGTTGATTTCTTCAGGTGATGATAATCTAACGCGGCAGCCAGAAACCATGCGCGGATCGATCCGAACGAAACCGTCGGCAAAAGATTCTCATTGTGTCGGCGTGATCCATACTAGATTTCTTAATATTATTATTATTATTGTTAATAATATTTTTTTAAAAAAATTCTAAAATGCCGATCTTTATCATCTCTAAGTTGACCATCGATCCCATCCACGCTAACATGGTCCGTCTCCATCTCCATTAAAATCACAGCTCTCCCTATAAATCCCAGTTCCATCCCAACGCCATGGCAGACAATTAAGCTGATCGAGCACAGCGCGAAGAAGGGCCATGGGCGGAGAAGACATCGAGTGGAGACAGCGCCGTGAGGAAGAAGACCTCTTCGAATCTGACTGCGACGAAGACTGCGCACATCTTCTTCTTCTTCAGCAGCAGAAACTCACCAGGTGAGATCGACCGATCGAGCACGACACCACCTCCGTTGTTCTAACGCCTCGATCATTCATACTGATCACCAATTTTATGGATGCAGGAGATCATCAGGGCTGTCCAAGTACTACCCTGGGAAATCACAGTCGTACACGTGTCTCTCAGCCGTGAGGAGCGTAGAGGACCTGCCCAAGAAGGAGGTCGGAGGTTACTGCAAGAGGAGGCCTCCCTGCAGGGCTCCTCCCTGCGCTTCGTTCTTGGCTAATGCTACTAACGCCAGGCCACCTATTCTTTGATCTGAAAGAGAGGAACAGATCAGTGTTGTGTAGATGTTAATCGTGAATGTGCCTTGAGATCTAGGAAGATTGTAATGAGTGTTCAGAAATGCATTCTTCATTGCTTTAAAGCCAATTTCTTCCCCTTTATCCGGTGTCTCCAAAAGATTGCAAAGAGAGATCTGCTTGGCCCGTTGAATCCGCTCTCCGGAACAGACCAGACTGGCTCTTCCAGACTAACTAGATTGACACCTTCCCGTTTTTCGATCCATCAGTATATTCGGTGAAGTCTCGTTGATCGAGCAAGTAGGGAGGAATTCAGCTTAAAGAAAATGGGCACACGGTTATTGTTGTATACTCATCCTCAAATTTATGATCTTTCTGTATTATCTTTCAATGATCTTGATAAATTACTAAAAAAAAAATAAACGTGGGAAAAGGCATCACTATCTTATGATCAAACTTGCATTTACATGATGTAATTTCCACATCCACAGCACTACAACAGTTATCAGCATTGCTATGTGCCATTGCGGGTTTGGAGTAAGAACATACCTGATCGTCAAGCTTTGCGACTCAATAGTAGAGTGAGACTCAATGGGTATTAGGTGGAAGTACAGGGCAACAATCTTGAGTCTAACGTGGCAACAATCCAAGCACAAACAACATTTACTCGAGAAAGAAAAAAAAATATCATTTGAAACCTCCAAATTCGTGTTGCCCAAACGTTGACTTGCTACTGCTGGTTGCTGTAGAAAATCCGGACCAGACTGATCGGTCGAGCCCTGAACTTGAACTCGAACTCATGGCCTTTCCCATAAATTGTGCTGTTGGTAGAGTCTTTTCTTTTTCCATGGATGCATCATCGAGCACTCCCACAATGCCAATGTCTGCTAAGTTTACTTTCTTGGCTGTAGATATTGAAAAGCCAGATCAAGAGTTAAAAACAGCGGCAATGACGCTACCAAAATGATAGTCGATTATGTATTCAATTTGTTCACTTCTTCAAAACATGTTTGGTCACTCTGTTGTTGATGAACCTCGCATGCACGATGCGAGCAATAGGGACACAGAAATCGCACAACATGAAAAGCATATGAAGGTGAATAAATTAATCAATATAGGCTAATTATTTTTTTATCATTGAGATCGATAGCTAACAAAGCATTGACCAAAGCAAGGATTAAAAAAGCCTCATGTATGGTGGTTCTTCTATGTGCATCTAGCCAGAGAGACAAAATTATTGATGAATACTAAGTTATATTATCTAGCAATTTCCAGAAGATTTTTTTTTTTTAAATAAAGATTTTAAGGATGTTCTGGTATCCTAATGAAAGATGTTTTGGCAGAAATGAACTCCTGTGACATGCGTGTGTTCAGAGAAGCAAAGCAGGTGGGGCCTTGAGAATAAAGTATGAACAATCCTCACAACAAGAGTAATAAAGTAATCAGAATCAATGATCATTACCATGCTTCTCCCAACAAGAGTAGCAACTAAACAAGGAAGAGACACTTACGAGCAGATATGTTCAGATCAAT
Source organism: Kaempferia rotunda (assembly GCA_037177415.1). NCBI lineage: Eukaryota > Viridiplantae > Streptophyta > Magnoliopsida > Zingiberales > Zingiberaceae > Kaempferia > Kaempferia rotunda. Next base: position 6,202 of record JBAMIB010396348.1, on the reverse strand, counting down.
CAGTCCACGGCTTAAGCAGTCAGACCACACACCAGATTTGACCTGAAAATTGTCCTTCATAGCAGTGGATGGCAATGATGTTAGAGGAGTTTTTAGGTTGCTTATGTTGCTTTTTGAAGATTCTCTAATTGTTTGTTCGTTGTGTGAAGTAAATTCACCAAAGATAGAGTCCTCATCTAGATTGTTCTTGCCACTGTTTGGAGAACTCTGTGAACTTTGCGTAGTTACTGGTTCACCATGAGAAGCAAAAGTCCCAAAGGGATCAGAATCATTGAAATTATTAATTGGAATTGCAGCAAAGGGATCAAAGCCGTTAGTATCGGATTGCTCAGGAGACTTGGTTTCTGAAGGTATAGTTGGGCCAGGTGCGGCAAAAGGGTCTGCAATAGGATCAAATGCAACAGGGACGCCTTGCTGGCTGTCAAAAAGATCACTTCCCTGCATTTCCAATGGATTTGGAACTTAAAATTGTGAATTAGAAACTTACTTTAGTAAGTAAACTCTTACTGTGGAAAGAAACAAAGGATATGTCGCTAATCTTAGAAAAGAAGATATTTCTCTCTAGTGCACACAACTAGGCTAATGAAGATAACAACTACTATCATGGAGCATTTTCTTTAATCACAATATTATCAATTATTTTTCAGTGTTAAATGGGAATTCTAGGTTCTTCAAGGTGCCAAAACCTTGTGATACCTGAGGAGGAATGGGTCAGATACTTGGTTGGCCCAGTAAAGCAAGGCTCTCAATTGCATAACATTACAGCAACAACAACAAAAAAAATACTGAGTGTAAAAGGGGAAAACGTGATTAAATAAAATGATCATAATTCCACTTAACATGGCCAAAATACTGGCTACTAATAAACTAGGTGCATACTCATACTGAAAAATCAAGTAATGTTCAAGACCACAGATCAACAAACCAGGTTCACATTCTATGCCCATAATATTCTATAGGTTATTGGCTATGAGACTTACATGCTTGTCCATCCAACAGAATGATATTTCTACAGCAGAACATAAGTTAGAGTAAAGCTAATTGATGAACCATGAGGATTCATAGGTAATGTGTTTCTATTTGTGCATCCGTTAACAGCTAGACTCTGGTATACAAGTCAATCAGGATTTTAAAAACACCTAAATGGGGAGCCTGCTGGTCACTCAACACCACAAAGATATGGAAGACAATTTGTTGAAGATGAGTACTCATCCTCATGTGATGTCCTCAGGACTCACCATGCCAAGTAGTATAAATATTTAAAACATAGGTTACTGAAGGGCTTCTGATATGGCACTAGTCTTGCGCAGTTATCCATTCTGAACATTTAGAAAAGATGGTTTGAAGGTAACTATCTGAACCAGGACCATTTGCTAGAAGGTAATAGTGCCAGAGGTCCTCCTCCTTAGTGTGCTCCTGATCAGGTCATGGACTCATGGTATCACCACCTAAATTCAGGCAAAGAGAACGAAAATGGAATTACTTTCAGTTCTGGTGCTACTACCAAGTCATAAAACTTGAGTGGAATGTTGCATGTTATTTACATACAATTCACACTCGTGGAAGTAGTAATAAATGTGATTAAAGTGTCACCTCAATCAGTGAATACGACCTGTCAATAAATATTTTTTTTCTCGAGTCATGTATTATCAAATGAAACTTAAAGGTAAATCTACTAGATTTTACTTACTGAAAAAGAATTACATCTTAAACAAGGAACAAGTAACCAACCTGAACATGAGAAAATGGTTTTGCTTCTGCATGCGGGGCTGATTGAAAAGTTGCATCAGCAAAGAGGTCAACTTCATGGTTTGCAGTATCATTGATTGAAGTTGTTGGCGGGACAAATGCTGATGTATCCATCAGGTCATCCAATAAGCTTTCTCCAAATAAATCCACTTGGTTAGACCCTGCAGCAGCCAATCCTATAAAGCAAATCCATTATGAGAAACACACTTCAGAAAAGTTTTAATGCATGCTGATAAAAGAGCTCCTAAAATTATTCTCATAACTTATCTCAAAGGTAGAAAGTAATATTTACTTGATCAACACCTTTACACATATTAAATTGCACTAGTACAAAAAATACATTTTAATAAAGGACAATGTATAATCATCAGAAAATTTATATGCATAGAATTGAAAGTGTAACTTATTGGAAAAAAATTTAAGTGCCTGCTTGATTCAACTGCTTTGAGACAAAAGGTTAACATCAGGCTAGAAGTACTTTTATAGCAAATGAGCCATCACTAGTCATTACAAAGATAGAATATACCAAAAACTACCTTACATTAGAAAAACATTAGACAATCAAGATGTCAAATACTCTGTCTATTGTCTCTGAATTTTGCTTTTAATTGACATTCTGGTCTATACAAACTATGAATTTGCATCTGTCAGCGCATGAGGAGACCTTGCACACATACTACAAATTTGGCAGGATCTTTAAAATGTCGACAGATTTAAGGAGCAAGATTATGATGAAAATAAAATCAGTTGCAACAGAAAGGAACATGTATTTTTGGAACGCCTCCATTGTGAGAAGCACCAGAAAAAATGATTAATAACTTTCATTAAAATGTAATAGAAACAAAATACAGCTTGCTATTTCAGCATGTCAATGCACTATTATAGGCATTACATACTGGCATGAGAACTTACCAGCTGAAGAAGATCCACGTGGATCAAAGTCATCAATCTCATTTTCAGATTTGACAGTGGTACTTTTAGAAGATGGAATGGAACCTGATTTGTTTGATATCTTTAAGGAACTCGTTGGCAAAGAATCTTGGTTCCTGTGAAAAATGGGAGAAAATAATTAAGAATCAAAGAAAGTAATACAAGAATGAACATTTATGGTAAACATAGTATAAACAACCTCATGAAACAACCAACTACATTTTTGCCAAACTAGAAAAAACAATGACTGACTACCAATTCAACATCATCAACTCAAGCAATAGTGACAACAGAATGAAGATGCTGACCTCTTTAATTGAGTTTGTCAGTGGGGAGAATGAGGTAAATTCTTTCGAGATTTAAATGTTATAGATTTAATATGTATTATTTATAATAAAGTTAGACTAAGTTTATTAGCTAAGTCGATTGTGGTATGACCGACATAGCTTATGGATAGGAATATTAAGATATTAGGATGCAACAACTATAAAAGGTTAAATTAACATTCACAATAATCCTAAGTTAGATGTCTGGAATGGATTTACAAGAGAGGATAAAATAAATACAGGTACAACAAATCATTGTCTCATTAATAGGGAAAAAAAAGTTAATCCAAAAATACCAAGATACTTGCACACCATTGCTACAATTAAACAAATTTATCTGAAACAAAGAAAAAAATTGCTACTTTAAATTGAGAAGAAACAAAGACAACAAATTTATCTTGTCTGTACCTAGAACGAAGTGGCACCGACTTCTTCGATTTGATGCCTTCATTTTCACCAGCATTTTCTGAATTTTGGCCATATTTTTTATCATTCTTCCATTTACTTTCTTTTCCATGTTCTCCCTCTTTATAGCCATCACTAAAGGAGTCAACTTCCCTAGAATTACTTCCATAACCACTTCCATAGCTGCTACTGCTATATGAGGCTGAACTTGATTTATAGGATATTCCTTTTGATGACAAGCCAACATACCTAAATGTTGTATTTGTGTGAAATATAAGGACATCAGCTTTAACACCACCGAATTAAGTAATCAGTTAAACAAAGCCTTACTTCTCTCGATTTGATGCGGCTTTGTCTCTTACTGCCTGTATTTTTTCCCTGTCATTTAATAGAGCTAATATAGTCTCAACTTTCTTTCTCACATTGATTCCAACATCCTTCCCATTAGGCTCAACATACTCAAAACTTGAAAGTGCCTTCATAAATATGATATGGATTGTGAAGAAGAATAAGCAGAAAATAATGCTGACTTTCACTTTAAAAATTGACGTACAGATATTTGAAAAGTATGCTCAAGAATATCATCAACTGCACGTTCTGATCCATTGGCTATCAAGTACTCAATCACAGTAAGTGCCTGTGAGCAAGTTTCAAATAGTAGAATAAGTTAGAAATTGGAGTTTCAATTAAATAAACATTTTGAAGAACCACCTTATACACATGGCGCCAGTTTGGTCCTGTATCAGATAACCTTGACCAGAGCACACCCATAATCATCTGACATTCAGTGCTGCAGAAAAGTTAAAAGAACATTCAGTGGAGTTGATCTTATAAAATCTTAGACTAATTCAGAATAAAAGAACTGAGTTGATTGAAAATTACAATTTTTTTGTTGCATGAGAAATCTCTGATAAAGCAGTTCCATGAGGACCCCAAGGTTCATCGTTGGTGGCATCAAGAACCTACACATTGCCCGTTTGTTAAACCAAGACAAGCTAGCATAAAACATCGACTACTAGGATAACAAGTATGAAGATTATGATATAATGGAACATTTTTAAGTTACTATAACTTAGTTAACTGGCAGTCGAGCCACACTCTCTATCTTTCCAACGCAAGGTGTAATATAAGATCGATAACAATTTCAGAATATCAAAGTTCAGAAGGAACATAGGAACCAACTTAAGTTTATTCCAATCGAATTTGTCAAAAAAAAAAAAAAAAATCCATAATAGGTGACAGATTAGGCAAAAAAATCCCGTTTTTAATCAGGTGAATTAAATGTTCTCCTCGGATATCAAGATCAGGCAAAACTCAGATCCCCACATTGTTCCCTAAAAAGAACCCGAAAGAAACACAGGGCAAACAATTCAGATCTGGAAGAAGAAAACCACCTTCTGTTCAATCTCGGGAACCTTCAGCACTTTTAGATTGACCTCTCTTTTTCTGCAACAAAATCAACAAGAGCATTAGGAGACGGAAAACGGCAAAAGAGATATCCAGCTACAGATCTAAAACGATAAGAGATTATCGAAGGCGATCCCAACGATGCTCACATCTCTCGAACCGTCTGATCAAGGACCTTCATGAAATCCATGGCCGGAGCAGTCGAAGAAAGAGATCTCGATCTGGAGTCTACGATTAGAAAAGAGCTAAATTCCAGTTACGGATTAACGTAAACTCCAAGACTAATAGAGAAAGGAGGCAATCCTTCGGCATTACCGTCTCAAGGGAAGGAACAAGGATCGGTGATCGCGGACTCGCGGTGAAGGTTCGTCGGAGACGCAGCGGGAGGAGAGAGAGAGAGAGAAAATGTTAATTATTTTATTTATTGGTGGCGAAGGAGAAGGCGAGGTGTGTAATCATCACAGATCAGACGGTCGTCGTTTGGCGTTTCCTATCGTGCTGTCAGTTTGCTGGCGGAGGCCCGGTGACAGACTTCGATCGAATCTCGGGTGACGTGGAGCATGGATCGGTCGTCGGGTGAATTCGATCCTAGCACTACAGTCAATGAAAATTTACCTATTATAATATTAAGTAAACAAAACATTTCAAACTGAAAAATAATTTTAATGCACACAGTGTTACAGTACACGTATTCTGTGAGCATTAAAAAATCATTAGATGCACAAGTTAGGGACGCTAGAGGTGTAAAAATAAATCCGATTTGACAATAGATTAGAATCGAATCGAAAAAAATAAAGTTCAGATTGGGTATTTTAAGATTTGAATCGGAGGATTTTTGGATTGAAAATTTTTAGGATTTATTTGAATTTATAATTTAGTGGATTTTTTAAGTTAAATTATATTTTATTTTAAAATTATTTATATATATTGATATCAATATTAGTATGATAATGATGGAGTATTGAGATAAATGTGATAAATTATAGGGAAAATAATATAAAAAAAAGTCATTTTAAATCGGGAGGTTCTGGTTATTCAAGTCGATTTCGGATTGGTTGGGTTCGGGTTCTAATTTTGGTTTAGGAGTTTCAGATTGTATTGGGTTTTGCATCGAGTTCAGATTGGGATTTAAAAAAAAAATTACAATCTAACCTGAATCTGATCCGATCCGATCCGATCCATCCAAATTGATACTACTAAATTGAGTATGACTTTTTACCAAAAGACGTATGTTAGAATCGAAAATTACCAAAAGATGTATGATAGTTTCATATATACCAAAAGACGTAGATAGAACCCCTCCCACTAAAGACCTCCCTCATTTGCTAAATTCAATGTGTCTAAATCACATTTAAACTATTTTAATTTTAAAATACTAAATGATG